>PVIH01015668.1:0-48653 GCA_004025045.1 Sigmodon hispidus | reverse complement strand
AAAGGCTTTTTCCGCATCTAAGGATATGATCATGTGGTTTTGTTCCTTTAGTTCATTTATATGATGGATAACATTTACAGTTTTTCGTATGTTGAACCAGCCCTGCATTTCTGGGATGAAGCCTACTTGGTCATGGTGGATGATATCTTTTATGCATTGTTGTATACGGTTAGCCAAAATTTTGTTAAGAATTTTCGCACCAATATTCATGAGGGAAATTGGTCTGTAATTCTCCTTCTTTGTTGTGTCTTTGAGTGGCTTGGGTATTAGGGTGATTGTAGCCTCATAAAAGGAATTTGGTAATATTCCTTCAGTTTCTACTGTGTGAAATAGTTTGCGGAGTAACGGTAGTAATTCTTCTTTGAATGTCTGGTAGAATACGGCACTGAAACCATCTGGACCAGGGCTTTTATTTTTGGGGAGGTTTTTAATGACCGCTTCAATTTCCTTAAGGGTTATAGGCCTGTTTAGGTAATTAATCTGATCTTCATTTAATTTTGGAAGATGGTGCCTGTTCAGAAAGCTGTCCATTTCTTCCAGGTTTTCCATTTTTGTGGAATACAGATTTTCAAAATATGACCTGATAATTCTCTGTATTTCCTGGGGATCTGTTGTTATGTCCCCCTTTTCATTTCTGATTTTGTTGATTTGGACACTTTCTCTCTGTTTTTTGATTAGTTTGGCTAAGTGCTTATCGAAGGATTTTAACAAACATAAATTTTGTAACCTTGAAATACATGAGGTACTAATAAAATTTTCTATACTAAAAATAAGAAAGTGCAATAACAGAAACAAACACAAGAAAATATGCACTTACTACAGTATTCTACAATAACTTAAAAAACAAAGACAAATACATATCATATAATTCCATAAATATTAAAAAAATAAACAAAATCGTTAAAAGTTATAAAGCCAGTGAAAGCCTGATATTACTCATAGTATTTCTTTATTCTTTTTTCTTTTTTTATGTATTTATTGTGTTTTTATTATTTATGTATTTATGTATTATTTTGTGTTTTCATATCCTGCACCCCATCAAACTCAAATATCAGACTTCTCAAGATCATTTCCACTCTTATGATCTCCCCATTTACAAAACTGCCCATTCGTGCTGCTCATTTACTTACTGGAGCATAATTAAACTACCTGTGGCCAGACTCTTAAAGAAAACAACTCTTTCCTTACCCACACCTCTGTCAGAGGCCATCATGCCTAATGGCAGGTTCCAAAAACATAGCTTAGCTATGTTGGTGATCATAAAGGTTTTTCTGGAGAAAAAATTTACAGCATTCAACCAGGCCTGAAAATGACCCCCTTTCTCACAGATCAGATATTATAGCAATAATAGCCAAATTATCAGTATTAAATGACTCAATTATTTTTACAAGTTCAGTAAGTAGAAAACTTTAGATTCATATTCTTAAAAGTTGTATGTAAAAAGTATTATACCTTCATGATTAGAAATGAAAGTATACTTTTCCTATGGGTCTTTCTTTAAATCTGAGTTTTTCCTATGGCAAAAGAATTACCATGCCAAAAAAACACATTTATTAAAAATAATGATTTTTGTGTTGTAGTCTACTCTAGAAGAATAACTTGGAAATTGTGGCTTTTTCAAAGAACTCTCAATTGAGAAAAACCTCATCACTCTCTCAATTGAGAAAAACCTCATCACTTCATCTTCTCTGTTGAAACAAAGAACAAATATCATAAGGGAGAATTTACTAGAATAGCTTATCACCCATAAAGGCTGATAGTCCAATAATGGTGATGTTCATGCTGCAGAGGCTATGAACTGGTTTAATACTCTTTCTACAAACTTGGATTCCTCAGTAGGTCCTCTCTAGCCTGAAATATTTGAGAGCATCATTGTCTTTGCCTGAAATACTTTGAGAGCATCATTGTCTTTCCATCTATTTTGGAAGACCAACAAGCTCAATCCTAATGTCAGTGAACCCTGCCAGTGAGAATCCCGCATAGGCAGTAATGTGATAGACAGAAAGATCTTTGTGACAAAGTTCAGAAACAGCACTGAGAGATTCCCAGACTTCATTATATCTTTATCACTCATTGGGAAGAAGCCTCAATCTGTGTTAGGACCTCACCTCAGTTAATCTCCTATAATTCCCCCCACCTACCCATCCATCAGAAGGAATGCTTCTTAATTGATTCCAAATCCAGACAATTTAATAATCATAGTTACCAACAACCTTCTTAAAACACTTCCTTGTATTTGTAAAATCTACATTGTAGTAATGTTTTTCTTCAATTGAACATGTTCATTTTAACACATTAAGAATTCATGAGTAATATAATGATTATTTTAATGTCAGTTTATATCTAAAGATTGAAAACATATTGCTTGTTATAAATTTGTTAAGGTCTTTTCAGAAGGATAATATCTCTATACTATAGCAGAGGACACCATAAAATTAAATATGGCATTTATAACAGAGTAGGTGAATGTATTAAGCATGTCTTCTAGGGAATTCATCAGTTCTCACCAACTATTTTAGACTTTTATTTTCTAAATTTAAAAAATAATAAGTAAAACAATTTAAGGGGAATTAAAATCAAATTTGAGCTTCCGTAAATATCTTCTTTACATATATATTTTTAATCTTAAAATGAAATTCAAAGATCTCTTAAAAATTTCTACAATATATAAGAAGATATAAATCACTTAAATTCATATAATATAATTACTGAAATAATATTACATGATTTATTTCAAGTGGAACTAAGTCCAGATACCATAATTTATTTAAATTTAGTGTTAAAAGACTTTGAAATACTAAGTAGCAATGCCAGGGTTACTTTATTTTTTGTACAGACTTATTGTAACAAAGAAAATTTTTTCCAGATTTCAGCAGAGAGAAAAAAAAAAACATGGCACATGGATTAAAATATTGTTACTTGTATCAAAACAAAGCATGAACATATTTTAAAATGTCAAACGGTACTCTAAGGCTAAAATAAGACTACTTTACTGACTAGAACTTTATGTTCTCCAAAAACTTGTACTTCTAGCTCATTGTATTTGTTATTCTGTATTTAACATTTTATTCTAAGTACTAATTATAACTCTTGTAATTTTTTGTAACTAAATTCTGTTTATTAAGTTCCATAACAAAAGCTAAAGATTTACACATATTATAATTGTCATGTACCAAAGCATATTTTCCTATAATACTTTGCCAATTCATAGGTTTGAATTCCTAGTCTGTCACTTCATTTCATTGTCATGCTTTTGTATACACCAAGCAGAAGAACCTACAATGCACAGGGCCTTTGCCTTATAGTATTTATAGTAGCATTACTCACAGACAATTTTGTTGGTCTTCACTTATCAATTGCTGCAGATGTAACATGAATTCTCCTAGTCTCCAGAACATAAGTTTGATCTCTTCAGTTTTTAAAGTTATCAAACATTAGAGTAGGATTTTATCATGTGTGCATGTGGAAGCCTTAAGTCAATCTTGAGCGTCATTTGTCATAAACTCAATGTGGAAATGTCTTTCTGTAGGTAGTGAAGTAAAGGGACTGTTTTGGCCATCGCAGATACCATAAAAGTAGGCAGGAAATTGGAGTATGTAAGGGGGAAAGAGGGCAGAATCAAGAGAGACATGATCCAGCTGCCCATGACACAAGTTGTAACAAAATATGTAAGCCACTGGCCATGTGACAGGATAGATTAATGGAAATGAGTTGAATTAAGGTGAAAGAACTAGCTAGCAATATGCCTCAGCCACAAGCTAAGCAAGATTAAATTAATATAAGCATCTGGGTGTATCTTTGGAACTTGGAGATTGCTGGTCAAGGGAAGTGGCCACAGGGAGATGAAGACTGTGGGGCTAGGTAGTCTATGACTAGGCTGTCCAGAAACTTCATGTTACATAAAAACTCACTTTGAATTTTGATATATAGACTAACACTGCAGAGGGAGAAAACAGAAGAATCATTCTACATACAGAATGAAAGACTAGCCAAGAATACATGAAAGTTTAACTTTTTAAAAAATATAAAATCTGTAACTAAAATGTTACTTATAATTTTCACTTTAATACTTAGAGACTTATCTACTATTGTATATTTGTAAAAGGCCAAGGAGAATTAGTTGTCAAAATAACAATATATTTTTTGAAATTTTTCTGAATTTTTTCTCTTTCTTTTCTTTGCTTTGAAGATGTAGATACTAAGCACTGAATTTGTTATTGCTTGTTTGCTGACCATGAAAAAATATGTTTATTGATGCCTATAGTGGCATGAATGTAATGGTAATAGCCATCAATTTCAGACAGAATATAGCCTTACTCCACAAGTTGTAATGCATAAATTTCTCCTCTCATATGATAAAAGAAAATATGTGGCTATGTAGTTTAGTTCATATATAGTAGAGGAGAACCTAGACTTTTCTAATAAATGGAACACAGTGTTAAACTACCTTCTAATGATTTGTTGCTATAAACATAGAATAATACAGCTCTCACACCTCAGAAAAGCTTATTTTTTAGAAAATGATGATTAACACAAAATTATCACCATGAATAGAATTAGAAAATGCACAGTGCTTAACCCTAAAATAAACATTTATATCACATACCCAATATCCAAGAATCATCATGGAAGAGGTGACAGAAATATTTTATGATCAAGAAGCAGAATATGACTACAAATATCCTTGTTTTCTGAATGCTGTAGGGTAAATGCAATGCAAATTAGATTTAATGGGTCCATTCTAAAAAAATAAAAATATAAAATTTCTTGGAGTGTGTAGATAAAGTGGATCAAAATTCTTCATATACAAATCTCAAATTATTAATAAACTTATTATTTAAAAACATATAACTTTAAATAAAAATAATAGCTTGAGGAAAAAATGTATGTTTTAACATATAAGTTATAACTTATTTAGCTAAATTGACAAGTGCATTTTTATTTTATATATACAAATAATTATAGTGATTTTGTGGCTGCCTCCCGAAGAATTTCCCTCTAGGAACTGGGTTCACACCCAGAGTCCAGATCTCAGACTGTAGACTAGCTGACTGACCCTAGGCTAAAACTGGGAAAGTCCTTCCATAGCTATTGCTTGCAGAAGGGACATCCTACAACCTGGCCCTGCCTCCAAGGCAAGCTGCATCATCACAGACAGACAGAATTTGAACCCTGTCCCGAGCAAACTCAGAGGTGAAGGAACTTCAGCTCCTGAGCTGTGTCATGGAGAATCCCCCTACAGAGGCCAGGTTCATGCCCAGGGCCCAGATCTCAGACTCTCTGCTAACTGACTGATCCTAAGTTAAAACTGGGAGGGTTCTTTCCCAACTATTTCTAACAGAAGGGAGCTTCTTTGGCCTGGCCCCACCTCCAGGGTAAACTGCTTCATCATAGACAGACAGATAGACATCACTGAAACTCAGACTCTTGTGGAGAACAAAGTCACAGATCATGCAGACTCCATGTTCAGAGCAGATAGGAGACACACAAGCCCTCTAACCACAACTGACTGAGAGCTGACTAACTGTGAACAACTGAAGCAATGAGCAGGCAGGCGCCAGAGCAAGAATAAATATACCCTTGCTGGGAATTCTCAACAGAGGAACTACGAATGGCTGAAAGGCACCTGAAAAAGTGCTCATCATCTTTAGCCATCAGAGAAATGCAAATCAAAACAACTTCGAGATACCACCTAACACCTGTTAGATTGGCTAAGATAAAAGGCACAGATGACAGCCTATGTTGGAGAGGATGAGGAGCAATGGGAATACTCCTCCATTGTTGGTGGGAGTGTAAGCTTGTTCAGACACTTTGAAATGCAATATGGCGGTTTCTCAGAAAATTGAGAATCAATCTCCCCAAGGACCCAGCAATACCACTTCTGGGTGTAGACCCTAAACATGCACAGTCACACTCCAAAGGTATTAGCTCAACTATGTTCATAGCAGCATTAATTGTAATTGCAAGAACCTGGAAACAACCTAGATGTCCCTCAACTGAAGAATGGATTAACAAACTGTGGTACATCTACACAATGGAATACTACTCAGCAGTAAGAAAAAAATGATATCCTAAAATTCACAGGCAAATGGCTGGGTTTGGAGAATATCCTCCTGAGCAAGGTATCACAAACTCAGAAAGATAAGCAGGGGATGTACTCACTCATTAGTGGTCTCTAAACAAACAAACAAGAAAAAAAGCCAAGCATGCCCAAGCTGAAAACTACAACCACTGAACATCTTGGGATCAGAAACACTCTGGACTGACCCTTCGGATCCCACTCCAACTATAGGAATACCTGACTCACTCTTGAGGGAGGGGGGAAAAAACTGGATTTGCCAGGAGTGGAGACTAAACTAAGCATTATTTTGTCAGTGGGACCATGGGACTGTCTGCTGCCTGCCCAGGGAGGGGATGGGGAGTTGTGGGGAAGAAAAAAATGACCTGATATGGCGGGAGGGGGAAGGGACTTTGAATAAGGATATACAGGAATGGAAAAAAAAATTCAGAGGAAAATCTGAACACAAAGTAATTATATGTGTAGCAAACTTATTTGCATTATCACCCTTGATAAGTCATGCTTATGATTTTTATCATCTTTATTGTTATTGCTAACTTATCAGCAATTTAAATTCATTTTACTGTTTCTCTTGATAAATACTAAATAAATAAATAAATAAATAAAAGAATAAATATACCAATATAGAGAACAACAAGTCAACACCAGAAGAAACTGACAGCTCTACATCACCAAGACCTGAATAGAGCAATGAAGAGGAAAGAGTAGGAAACAACCTCAGAAACTTTCATGGAGATTATAGAAGCTGTAAAAGAGGATATAAAAAATTTCCTTAAAGAGATAGGAGAAAATACAAACAATAAATTGGAAAGGGATGAACAAATCTTTAAAGGAAATCCAAGAAAAGGAAAACCAACAAATGAAAGAAACATTCCAGGAACTAAAAATTGAAAAAGAGTAAATAAAAATGCACAAAGTGAGACAAAGGTAGAAATAGAAAATCTGAAGAAAAGAGCTGGAACTACAGATACAAGTATAAACAACAGAACTTAAGAGATGGAAGAGAGAATCTCTGGAATGGGAGACACAGTAGTAGAAATAGTTACATCAGTCAAAGAAAACACTAAAACCAAAAAAGTTATAACACAAAATGTTCAGAGAAATTTGGGACACATGAAAAGACCTAAACTGAGAATAATAGGAATATGAGAAGGAGAATTCTAGCTCAAAGGCACAGATAATATATTCAATAAAATTGCAGAAGGAAAATTTCCCAACCTAAAGAAGGAAATGCCTATCAAGTTACAAGTAGCTTACAGAATGCCAAAAAATTAGAACCCGCCAAAAAAGTTTGCCCACCATATAATAATCAAACCACAACACATGCAGAATTAAGAAAAACTATTAAGAGCTATAAAAAAAGGCCAAATTACCTTTAAAGGCAGACCCATCAGAATAACTCCTGCTCTTCAGTGGAAACAATGAAAGCAAGAAGTTCCTGGTCAGTATACAGACACTAAAAGAGCATGACTGCCATCCCAGACTACTATACCCAGAAAAACTATCAGTTACCATAGATGGAAAAAACAAGCTATTTCACAATAAAATCAAACTAAAACAATACTTATCCACAAATCCGGTCCTTCAGAAAGCATTAGAGGGAAAACTCCAGCCTAAGGATTCCAGATACACCCCTGAAACCACAAACAGTCAATAATCCCACATCAATACTTACCTCTAATAGTAGGAGACTTCAATAACCCACTTCACTCTTGGATAGGTCACTCAAAGAGAGACTCAACAGAGAAATAAGGGGTCTGACATAGGTTATGATGCAAATGGATTTAATAGATATTTACTGAAGCTTCCACCCAAACACAAAGGAATATTCATATTTCTCAGCACCACATGGAACTTTCTCTAAAAATGACCATGTAGTAGTTCATAACGCAAATATTAATAGATACAGAAAAAGGAAATAATCCTTTGTATCATATCAGACCTCCATGATCTGAAGATACAGTTCAACAATATCAGAAATCACAGAAGCCTACTAACTCATGGAAACTGAATGTCACTCAACTGAACCACTTCTGGGTCAAGGAAGAAATTGAGAAATAAATCAAGGACTCCCTAGAGTTTAATGAAAATGAATCTACAATATGCCAAAACTTATGAGACACAATGAAAGTAGTCTTAAGAGGAAAATTCATAGCACTACATGCCAGTATGAAAAATCTAGAGAAATCACTCACTACAGACCTAACAGCACAGCTGAAAATCTTAGAACAATTAAAAGCAAACTCACCTAGGATTAGATAGCAAGAAATAATCAAAATTAGAGTTGAAATCAATACAATTGAAACAAAAAGAATAATACAAAGAGCCAATGAATCAAAGAGTTGGTTCTTTGAGAAACTCAACAAGAAAGATAAAACCTTATCCAAACTATACAAAACTAGAGAGGGAGTATCCAAATCAACAAAATCAGAAATGAAAAGGGGGACATAATAACAGACCCCCAGGAAGTCCAGAGCATTATCAGGTCATACTTTCAAAATCTATACTCCACAAAAATGGAAAACCTAGAAGAAATAGACAGCTTTTTGGACAGGTAAAACTTACCAAAATTAGTCAAGGTCGGATTAAATACCTAAATAGACCTAAAACCATAAAAGTAATTGAAGCTATCATTAAAAGCCTCCCAAGTAAAAAAAAAGTCCAGGTCAAGATAGTATCAGTGCAGAATTCTACCAGACATTCAAAGATGAGCTATTACCAATACTCCTCAAATTGTTTCACATAGTAAAAACTGAAGGAATATTGCCAAACTCTTCGTATGAGGTCACAATAACCCTAATACCAAAGCCACTCAAAGACACAACAATGAAAGAGAATTATAAACTGATTTTCCTCATGAACATTCATGAAAAATTCTCAACAAAATCCTGACAAACCATATACAGCAACATATGGAAAATACCATCCACTAGGATCAAGTGTGCAATTAGAAAAATGTTACATAAAACTGGCTGGGGTTGGTGGCAGTTTTGGATTGTTTCCCAAGATCCTCTTGACCCTATCTTCTATGAGAAAACTTTGACTATCAATAATCTTTGCTTTAGTGTTCTATTTCAAGCAGACACAACTGCACTCCTGACAATGGTGATTATGTAGCTTGAAGGATAGTGCTGAAGAACAATTCCAAAATCTTCAAGGTATCTTAGAATAGAAATTAAGTTTTCTCTAGCTGCAATGTTAGTGAACTAGGTTGCTAGGGTAAGAATCCCATTTAACAGATGTAATATACAATGTTTACATACCTCTTTGATCTTTTTCCTTCACCTTCAGCATCTAGGTTCATTACCTATGAAAAGCAACTTTATTTGCCCACTTAATATATTTCTGTAACTTCATGGATATTTTGGTTTAAAATATATAGTTGTTGCATGAATCCTAATTGGACTTATAACAATAATAATAAAAGAAACCTACAACCAGATATTAGGAAAGAGCTGATAGATCAGAGAGAGAGAGGAACAAGCCACAGACACTTCTTACCTAGTAAATACCTCAGGCCAAAATGGATAGGACCTATCTCCACAAATCCTCAGACTGAAAAGAGGAAGGACCCCCAAATGAAATTGAAAGAAGAGCCTCTGTTTCCTCTGGCCTTCCTTATGTATCTTTGTCTGTCCAGACATATCACTTCCTGGTTCAAACTTCCTAGTGCTGGGATTAAAGGCCTGTGTATTTCCCAAGAACAGGGAGTAGAGGCATGGAATCCCAAGTCCTGGGGTTAAAGGTATATGGTACCACAGTCTGGATTGTTTGGCTTTGAACTCACAGAGATCCAGATCTCTGCCTCTGCCTCTTGAGTACTAGGATTGAAGGTGTGTGCCACCACTCCCTGACTTTTATGCTGTCTCTGTTGCTGGCTCTGTCCTCTGGTGTTCTGTCAAACTTTATTTCTTTGGAGCCTAGATAGTAAGTCATCACAATTTGTATTTTATGTATTTCTTCAGAACCAGTTTAAATACATTATATCTACTTATATTATTGTGCTTAAAAAGTCCTTGTGGTGGAAATGTTCTCTGTATGCTGTAAATAAAGTAACTGGTTTGGCCTATGAGGAGCACCATAGAAGTGGGTGAAGTATCAGAGTAGAGACAGGTAGAAGGAGGAGGAGTTATTCAGTCTCCATCTGACCCCCTAGGAACAATTATGTAAAGAATCCAGCTGAGCCACAGGCCCGGCCACGTGGCAGATAGAATACTAGAAATGGGTTGAATTAAGATAAAAGAGCTAGGTAGTAATGTGCTTGAGACATAAGCCAAACAGTATGAAATTAATATAAGCATCTGATTCATTTCTTTGGGGGGAAAAGCCATAGCAGGCCAGGTCAAAACCTCTGGCCCAAACGGGTCCAGAAATCTTCTACAACAAGTCTCCACAAATTACATGTACCTATAAATAACTATTAAGTTATCTAAGGTAGCAACTTCAACAAATAAGTTTACACGTATAGGCGGGCAAGTTCCAGGCTGTTTAGAAGTTATTTTATTATTTTTTGTTCTCATTTTTACTATTCAAAAATTAATTCACTTTTAACAAATGTTTTCTTCTATTATTACCCTCCCTAAAATGAAAGCCACTTTTATATTACTTTTATGTTAGCAGTCAGCTTTAGACTTGAGTTCTAGAAAATGTCCACTGACAAAGTTCTGATACATAACAAAGGAAAATAAAAATTGATGTCACAAATAAATTATTTATCACATGAAACTGTAAGTCGATTTTTAGATGTAGTAGCTCTATGGCTTTCATTTGAATTTTCAACATTTCTATATTTTAGTTCCATGAAATTGTAAGTATCTTGAAGTAATGTTTATTTGAGTAATCACTAAGCAAACAAACACAAGTCTTGGAAGAATAGCATGTGTTCGTAATTATTAAGCCATAAATTCATCCCCATAGCTCTTTTTAATAGTTGTAGATTTAGAGAATTTTTGCCAGATTATGTAATTATGTATTTGTCTTTGAGATACTAGACTTAATATTTCTATATGGTTTTCTGTTTACTTATTTGTGAACTGTAGGGGCATTCCTGATCATCTTTGAGTTTCTATGACTTAGTAGCATAAAGAGAATAAGCAATTTTGTTAATTAAATAAAATATAGAATATACATTTTTAAATTAAAAATATATCTATATTTATTTTATTTGTAAAAATATTTAAACAATATTTTATAATTAGTTTTTAAATTAAATAGTTTAATTAAATTAAAATAGTTTTCTTAGATAAGGTAACAGCTCAGAAAGAATAAGGCACACAAATATATTGTAGGATATTTTAAGATTCCCTTAGCATGTGCCCAAAAGAGCTTTGCCTCAGCAAAGAACTCACATATATCATTTTATTAAATAATGTAGACCTATGACTGAAAGATAAGAAAAACAAAGTGAGAACAAGAAGATGATACTTGAAAAAGATGTATTACCAAGCTGTCTTTCTCCCAGTGAGGCGACTGATGTATCATGCCCTCAAGAAACCATATAAATTGTGTCTTACAACTAACTTCTAGTAATATGAAAAATGGAAAGAATTTATCTACTGGTTTCGAGCTCAGTCAAGCTCCTGAGATTTTACTTCAATCTTGAGTTAGATTTGTTAGTTTACTATTAGACTTCATATATATGGGGTATTCCTTCGGGACAACATCTGTAGCATGTATGCTACCCTGGCAACAATAGGTGTCCCAAAGAAATGGATGGGAAGATGAAATCAGTTAGTTGTTCTAAAGTGCTGAAGCCAGAGGCAGATTTATCCAAGATGGTCATCAATAAACCTGAAGGTTTTGATGTCAAATAATTAAAATACAAGTAAATGACAAAACTAATTTTTGATAAAGTAGCTTTAAATACTTATTTTAACTTATTACTTCATAAAATGTTTCATTTCTTACCTACTTTTTGTAATAAACTCTACTATACAGCATATTAACATACTCATTTAGAACTGTGAAGAAAATTTAAATATTATTTAAAATACTAACTATTTTTATAACTATCAATAAGTCACTTATAATCATTTATAATGTTGAGCTGCAGATGGAGAAATAACACATATTGAAAGATTAGTGCATATTTTTGGAACCAATAATGTACACAACAGCATTCTGAATATACTGAAGTTTGATACAGGATGTCTTTCTGTATGCTGTGAATGTAATTAGACAATAAAAGGACTGTTTGGTGTATAGCAAGATATCTCAGAAGCAAGCAGGAAAATCTGAGCATAGGTAAAGGGGAAGGGGGGTGGAGTCGGGAAGAAATGTGAAACAGTAGCCCATGAAGCTATATGTAACAAAATAGGTAAGCCACAGGCCGGGTGGCAAGACAGATTAATGGAAGTGGGTTGAGAGTTAAGATGCAAGAGATATCTACCAATATGCCTGAGCCATAGTACATGCTGAATGAAATTAATATAAGCATCTGAGTCATTTGCGGGTGCCTAAGCAATGGCAGGCAGGTCCGGATCTTGGGAATAGGCTGGGCCAGAAAATTCACATTACAAAAGTTACCATAAAAATGCTGAAAGACAAAATTGAAGGAAGTGTCAGAGATTCATTCATAAGCATCAATAAATGTGTGAGCTTTGCCTTAATAGATTTCAAAATATAAAAAGAAGAAAATAAAATAAGAGTTCATTCTTTTATACTAATAATTTGTTAACAATAGTCAATAATTATAAATATGATCAATACATAAGGCTAAATTTTGAGATTCTCTATTAAATTCAGATCATGTTCTTTGAATGTTGTTTTTAAGGAATTTGTTACATTAAATCGATTTTAAATTTATTCCTGCTTTGCTTGTAAACAATTTTGATAACTGTATTTCTGTAACATTAAAAATAATAAAATCTTTAGATTCAATAAAAGAGAAAAAATGCAAGTTTATAATAGGTGTGTTTTACTGTATGTTTATGCTTGTGTGTGTATGTGTGTGTGTGTGTGTGTGTGTGTGTGTGTGTGTGTGCATGCACAAATCATTGAGACTTTAAATGGATTCTCTGCAGGAGTCAATGCTAAATAACACAGCACAGAATCATCTACATCATTCTTCTCTTGAGTCTAAAGAGAAAAACAAAGGCAGAAAATCAGCATTGCAACAATAAAATAGAAAGAATTTGCTATGATAATACTGGATTCAAAGATTTTTACATATATTTCAGAATTCACAATATATTATATTATGGGTGTTTTTTTTCAGTTTGTTGCATATTTTCAGTATGAATCACATGAAACTGATAAATGTGTTTATTTATATTATGAGTTGTTCTTATTGTTTTTTGCTACTCACTTTTTTCTCATCTCATTCTCATCTTGGCATATAACAATATAATCAAGGTACCTGGAGCATGAGTCTTTTCAGACTTTTTATAGTCACATTGAAGTGTCTTCTTATGTGAAATGCATGCAGTGCTCTCAGTTCAATTTCATCAAATGAGACCATAGCATGTGACAACCACATACTACTTCAGTACAGTTTCACTTGACAGATGGTCACTGTTAGGAAACACATTTGTTCTCACTCTGATACTACCTATGTGTTAAATTTCTTATATGTTTGATTTAGCATCAGCAAGATTTTAAATAAATATGACAATATATACAGTACAATGATGGCCCATCTCTGAAAAATGAGCTCAGTATTGAAAAATGACTAGACATTAATTGATATCACTCAGGGTGTATGTAAATATATTCTCATTGCTGTCATGTGAAAAGAACAAGTTTCATTATATAACATCTATTTTATTTATCCAAATTTGGTTGCTGATAATGACAATTTATGTTTCAATGCAATATGAAGTAATTTCCTAATTTGAAGTTATAAATGCAACATGGTATATTCAAAAAAAATTGTAAATACTCTTCATCACATAAAACTTGTTTCTTCTTTCAAAGAAAGTTCATCGGCTGCAAATAAGGATGTACATTTTTAATCCTGATGTATTATATTAATTTAAATGAAATCAATTATGTAATTGTAATTATAAACCTACTTCATTTTCATAAAAATATCATAGCATCAATTACCAGACTTCCCTTACAACAGATGAAGTTGCTTTTTGCTTTTGCAGTCTTTTTCTTCCAACTTTTCAATTATTATGAAAAAGAAATCTTGCTATAATCTGTTCTTTGTTCTCCAAGTAGTTAAGCATGAGTATTACCAGTGGTTCAGTATTGTGAATTTGAGCACACAAAAGATTGTCAGTTCAAAGAGCTTTCAACTAGAGACAGAATGATTCCACTGTCTGGAAGCTGAGGTGTTATTACATTAGAAAGGCCTTCAGAACAAACAGACATGTTATTTTAAAAGTAATGGGTACTCAGGAGATGGCATAGTAGACAGAGTCCTTACTATATACTATAGAACTTCAAATCCCTATAACTTCAGAAGAAGCCAAGTATGGAAGTGCCTGTATCCAAACTTTGTGGGGAAAATGCTTGATATAGTCAAATCCAAGAGAGCTCACTAGCCAGCCATCCTAAATATAAAACTGTAAGCCTTTGAGAGGACTTGTCTAATAAACAAAAATAACACAGAGAGTAACAAAATATAAATCTTGAAGTCAACCTCTGACTTTCACAGGCACACACATGCATGAGTACATCCTTTCCCACACATATACATATAAGTATATACATGCAATTAGCATATATATATACAAATGTACCCAAGACTATTTTGTCTAATTTTTAAATGTTTACAAATATAGAATGATGATGAGATACCACTAGGAAGACATTTCTTTGTTTTTTGAGGGAATTTGGTAAGGTATTTTGCAAAGGCATGTAAAAGATTGTTAACAAATCAGTGTTAATGTCAAAAGAATCAATACTCAGCAATTTACTTGAAATAACCAAAATTTACCTATTTACTATAGTCTTTAGATGTAAAAACTTTGAATCTTTTAATAAAATAAGAAGCAAAATATGGCATTCTTATCAGCTCCAAAACCATTATTCCTTTGTCAATGTGTATTTATTAAGTACTTTTAAATAAGATCTTACAAACTTGAAGCATTGGGGTTTTATTTCTATCCTCTTTGAAACAATTTCTAGTTTATTTATTTACTGTGTGACACATTTAAACTTGAAATATTTAGGACTTAGTAAGTCTATTTTATTGATCTGTAATTTAATACCAGTATGGTTAGAGGACAAACTCTCATCGTCTTATTCAATTTTTGTTTATGAATAGTTACTTTACAGTACTACATATTGTCTATAAAGTTATGAATATACTTCAAATTATGTACATTTTATATAAAGTATTCTACAAATGAAAATTAGGTGAAATTGGCTGATAGTATCACAAAAGCCTTCTCACTGAATTTTTTTTCTGTTTTAAATGTATATTCCTAGAAATCTCCTGTGAAAATTGTGGGTTGTCATACATCTCTCTTAATTTTTCTTTATATTTGATTACCTCATAGTGTTTTATGAAAACTTAATACATAACATTTATTTAGAATTTATTTCTTCTCATGAAGCTTATTGTGTTGTATTACCTTGTCTTTAGTTTGTAAGAAATACTTTTAATTTAACTGATGTGTATATTTACTTAAATTGTATATATAATAGTATATGACATCATCATACTTTTGACTGCTCTGAGAATCACTCTCTTTGACTTGCTGTGACTTTGCTATTCACAGTCAATAAAATTATCAATCAATCAAAAAAGAAACAAAATAATTAAACACATATAATAGAATTGAAAGTATAAAATGTGAAACATGTTAATTTCTACTGGACAGAAAAGAGAACAAAAGGACTGTGGCTCAACTTCTGTATGAAATTTTAAATCTACACTTTTAACAAGAAAATAGTTTGTGTCTAATTAATAAGAAACTAAAAACTAAAAACTCAGAAATATAAAAAGATACAATTTGCAGATAAGCATGTTAATTTTGTTATTACAATTCATCTGATAAGCAGATCACATGTTTAAGAAGCTAGATGTTGCATTGAACAAGGTAAGAAAACATAGTTGAAAGTAATAGTCTCAAATTCCTTTAGATAGGATGTAATGCTAGATAAAAACTCATGTGTTGTTATTATTATTTTGTTGTAGATATGTTTAGTATTTGAAGGGTCAGAAAAATAGTCTTCCAAAAAAAAATCTGTGAAAAAAATAAGTACAACCAAGGAGAAAAATAGAAGACTGATACATATATATGTATAACTGTAGAAACTAAGAAAGATTACAAATATTTAGTTGATTGAAAAAATATATGTATCATAAAATGATCTCATAAATCCTTAGAAAAATATGTGTGGTTATTCACAATAGCAGTTATTTAAAATCATTGCTAAAGTCAAAAATTCAGGTGACCTGTGGAAAATGTTTTTAATTTTTCATTCAAACAACAAGAGTGTCTGTGTGTGTATGTGCAAATGTTAATAAAGATGCCCAAAAAGTGCCCATGATGGTGTGACATCACCTGGAGTTAGCATTACAGGAAGTTTGGGATACCCAGCATGGATGTTGTTAACAATGTTTCTAAATACATAAGTACAACCTTCTCAGTTTGTGTAATGTTACTTGGATTCATGTTTTCAGGCTGGCTATTTGGTAATGAACTATCAATTGTTAGGTTTTTCCCTGGAGGAGGATATTTCATTATGAATATGTTCAAACTGGAAAATTAAAATTAGACTAATGGAAATCAACTCACAATACTTCATCAATAGATGCTGACTTTGAATTCTCTATGTTTGAGCAGGGGAATTCACTTCAGTAACTTTTATGATCTAAGGCAATACATTTGAGATGGAATTATTTTTGAGATGGAATTTAAGATAAGTAAACTGTGATGAAACAGCTTGGAGGGCTGGAGCGATGGCTCAGCCTTTAAGATCACTGACTGCTCTTCCAGAGGACTGGGGTTCAATTCAGAGCACCCACATGGCAGTTCACAACTATCTGTAGTTCCAGGCAAACACCAAGGCAAATCAATAAAGTTTTCTGGTTTTTTGTTGTTGTTGTTGTTTTAAAGAAAGAACTTGGAAAGAGAGAGAAAAGGGCTATATTATAATCATATAATTATGCTTATATATTTAAACACATTTAGAACTTATTTTTAAAATATATTGCTTAATAATTAAAATGACATCACAAGGAAAAGAAATGAAAAGTAAACTGTGGGCACTAGGATTGCTCATTACTATTTGTGACGCTTTCATTTTATACATATTCAATACATATTCACGAAGACTCTAAGTTGTATCTTTGTTTCACTTATCATATTGCAATGTTAAAGTAAAGTTCTACTAATCTTTTAAAATGTTAAATTGTATCCTTTGTATTAGACTAAAAATTTTACCAGAAAACCTTTCAAAGATTGTATATTTTATGTAATATTGGAAAAAGTTTTCTAAAGTCTGTGGAATGAACACTGTTGTAGCTTTCCAGTAAATAATATGGCTGTGTCTAATTTTGTTGTCCATACAGCAATTTACTTGTAGACAAAATTATTTACAATTTTAGTTATATCCCACTTAAAATTTTCAAAATCAGGCAGAAAGAAATTTATTAGAATTGAATTAAAAGCACCTAGGACAGACAGGTTGTAAATCTTGGCAACTAGCCCAAATAGGAGAATAATGACGAGAAGGGCATGATTAGGCTTGCCATTGGAGTTAGCTTTAATTAATTAACAATTAACTTGTTAACATGATATTGTTAATGATTCTCTGGAACTTTCTCATCATGCATTCTGATCATATTTATTTCCAAGTCCTTCCATCCTAACCACTCCCTGTGTCTTCCATCCCAGTCCCCTAAAAGGTAAAAATTAAAATAAGAAAGAGAAGTCCTGTTTATGTTGTCTGTATACTAAAGTATGGTCAAACTATCAGTGGCCTGTCCATCCTTGACCCCTGCTAGAAGCAATCAATCTTGAATTTCTAACTTCAGCCTACCCATCATCCTTGTTAAGTGTTCTTTTCGATGGTTTCCTGTTACTTTTATCTTAGTCGGCTGGGAGAGGAGTCTTATTACAGAAGTCTTCCATGTCCCTCCTGCTCAACTGTTCATTGTAGTCATTAATATGAAAGCAAAATTATCCCGCTTCCCTTCAGTTAGTGCAAGCATGAATAATGAACTTTCACTGGCATTCTGTCAACAGTAGAGACCACAAACACCACCTCTAGCTGCAGAGGGATCACAGAACCAGCCAGGATGTTCAAAGGCAGAGTAGATTATAGACATCCACATGGCCTTGGGTGGCAGTACAGACAAGTAGTTCAATATGGCCCCTGGCATCAGCATAGCACATGGTCATCAACATATATTCAGACATGACCCCAGACCATGGCCATCAGCATGGCCTTTGGTGATAACACAAATGTAAACAAGGAGAACTCAGTTTCAGGAAGACCATGGAATCAGGTATGTCTCTTCACAGCAGTATATACATGGCCTCAGGTGTGTTGCCACAAGAGACACTCAGATCAGAATAACCCAGCTGAAACACAGCCCATTCATATCAGCATAGTTTCATTATTTTTAATGTATGAAAAAATTCTAAGTTTGAGTCCTAAGAACAGGAGACTCTTAATGGTGGGAGTAGGGTGGTTTCTGACTCTTTTGCCTGCCTGTGAGACCCTTGTCCTTCTTCTGGCTTTTCTTGTCCAGCATTGATGTGAGAATGTTTACCTGGTGTTATTGTAGCTGGTATACAGCATTTGGTTGATGTCCACTGGCAGCCTGTTGTTTCTGAATGAAGGTGGAGAGAGTTGATTTGGGGAAACAGGATGCTGTGGGAGACAGGAAAGAGGAGGAGGAGGGGTGAAAACTGCAGTCAGGAAGTAATATATGAGAAAAGAGTAAATTTTAAAAGGAAGACAGAGGAAAAAATCACTATTAAGGGCAAAAAACCCAATTCTTGGAATTTATCTTTTATAATTACTGGAAATAAATAGGCTAAATTCATTAACTATATTGTTTTCAAACAATGTTTCAACAGCATCAGAAATATTCAGAGTGAGGCACAAATTGTGCATTCATGGCATATGGAATCAATTAGTATACACTAAAAATTAAGTGATGAGTGTATACACAATGAAGTTGGAGATCTATATTTGTTGTTTAAGCTGGGCAGGAAAAGCAAACATATAATCTTAATATGCAAAACAACCAAACAAGAAAATGTACCAAATAAAAAAACACAAGAAACACATACAGATTCATAGATTCAGAGGAACACACATTCACTCACACACACAGGCTTCCCATATAAAACACAATAATAGAAGCTATAATATGTATACAAAGGACCTGTAAGGAGAAAAACAATAACAACAAAAACATACAAAAAATGGCTTAACACTATGAGGTAAAGAATCTAAGTTACTGTTAGTTTGATTCCTATTGGCCGTCTTGCTGAGCAAGGGCCTACACATTTGTTACTTCTTTGTAGAACACTAATTTATAATTCATAACTAGCTGTAATTTGGAGATAGCTTCTGAGTTTGCAATTGGGTCTGTGTATACTTCTCATTTCATTTTTTGGTCCTCATCTCATATAGACATCTGCAAGCCCTGTGCATGCTGCCATAGACTTGGTGACTTTATATTTGCTTTTATTTTTTTGCTACTTAGATCTGTTTTTAATTTAGATATATTTGTAAACCCATGTTTTATCTAGAAGGTCTTGATTCCTTTGTGTCCTCATCATCTCTGGTTTAATAATTCTTCAAATCCCAGGGTGAAAGATTGTACGGAAATATCCCTTTCGTTATTTAAATTTTCCAAGCTCTTGCAGTCTGTGCATATTGTCTGCTTTGAGTCCCTATTTGTTCTCATCTGATGAAAAAAGAAGTTTCTGATGATGTCTGAACAAGGAATGGATCTATAGGTATAGTAGAATATTGTTAGGATTCTTTTTTTTGCTATGTTCTTTTTGCAGAACAATGTATTTGGTTTCCCCAGGTTCCTGACCTATCCAATTCCTTGTTTTTGGCCACAAAAGCACTGCTAGGTATGGATTCCATCTCATAGAGAAAGTGGGAGAATCAGGAGGAGGGAAAAGTTATTGAAATATCTTGTATAAAAAAAATTGCTGCACAGGAGTGCTTAACCCAGCCTTTATATTGGGATGAGAAAATCTAACCTTCCTGGAGTGGATGGCCAGGCGGAGCTGATCCACCTTGGGACTTCCTACCCTTTTTGGGGAGGGGATGGGAGGAAGAAGGGGGAGACTGAAGGCAGACTAGAAGGGATACAGAACAGAGAGGGATGGGTGAGCAAGGGGATACATGGAAAAATACCTTTTTTTAAATAAAAATATTCTATGTCTAATTTTATGCATGATGTCTAAATACATGAGCCAGTAGGTAATTTGAATGCAGGCATTGTGATCCACATATACTGTCATAGATCTTCAGGAGGCTGAGGAAAAACTTGGTTAAGTTTGGGAGGTCAATTTAAATCTGAGCAATGTGGCAATTATCAGGTCTGGGGATTATTCATAAAATATTAAAAGGTAATACAGAAACTGAATGAAAGCACTTCAAGTTGGAGCCATGGCTACTGAGATATCCAATACCCTTATCCATCTGTCTCTGATCTTAGGGAAAGCAGGACCTCACATATAGAAAATGAAGGAAGCACAAGCTAGAAAGCCTTTAGATACACCACAGATTTGAGTGCTAGATAATAGGATGCCACACACAGAAATTTCTCCAGATCTCGAGTACCAGCTTATTTCATGTTAACTTGAGGCAAACTAGAGTGATTTGGGAAAATGGAACCTCAACTAAGAAAACTCACACATAATATTGACCTGTGGGTGGATTTTCTTAGTTGATAATATCCATCTTACTGTGGGCAATGTCATCCAAAGACTGATGGTCTTGGATGCTATGACATAAGACATAGCAAGTCAGTAACAAGCACCTCACCATAACATGTTAGCTTCTTCCTCCAGTATTCTGTCTTTGTTTTCTGCCTTGATTTTGCCAGATGATGGACTCTGTTATCTGAAATAAATCGCCCAGCATAAAGACATCAGAAAAGTCTGTGGCATTAGATAAAAATAAGTTGACTAAAAATTGAGATATAGAGGAGTTTTGTCGTTTTGGTAACAATAACCAACCATAATTTCTAGAAGTATTTTGATGTAGAAACTGATAACAGTCAAATCTATGGAGCACATTATCTTTTTTCTCTATAATATTTCTTCCTATTGTTTTCATTATAAGTAAAGCCAAACAAAATCAGTAGTGAGGCTAATTAAAAATTATAATCCGACTAAAATCTATTTTCCATAGTTATTTGAAGAAAAAAATAGAATTTGTATCTATGTGATATTAATCAAATAATATTGATGTTTCACTAAGATAAAACATACTTCTTAAAGCATAGAAAATATCTGAGTGTAGAATAATATCAAAAATTAAAATAAAATTTCAGTCCCCCAAGATAGCTCTTGTGTGACTATCAGTCAACAATGAAGCAGGATCCTTTCTCTAAATATGAAAAGAAGAACTAAAAATCAGAACTGTTCCTAAAGACTTCAACACTTCTCTCACAAAGTGATAAAACTCAGAAAACCAGCAAAGGTAGACAATCTGAAACCATCAACTCTCAGGAAGTAATTCAGCATTGACCAAATACCTCTTCCCCATAACTCTTGCTTTTCATTAATAGATCCATGAGACTCATCTAATGTGTTACATTCCTGAAGTAACAGAATTGTAAAAATGGAAAACATTTAGTGGTTGTTCCTGAGGCAGTGAATGGATCATAAACAGACTTTATAAGGGTTTCCATGCTGATGAAAACCATGTGCACCTGAAGATTGCCACAGTCAGCCTTTCAATACTAGTGCTATGCTATAATCCTGCAAATTCTTACCTATAAATAAAAGTGGATAAAAATGAAAAGAAATTTCTTCATAAATTTTTTATGCTAGCATGTAAATCAACAATTTAAACATGACTTTATAATTATATTGATGCTTTTGATACTTTTTTTAAGCTTATGGTTATCTTTTTTCCTACAATTAATTCAGGTCTTACTCATTGAATTTTATTGGAATGATGAAAAACATAAAAAATAATTTTGATGAAGGAAGGCTTTATTTTTCATTGCATTTGAATTTGGATTGGCTTATAGAAATGGAGGAAGAAGTTTGAAGGAACTGACATGATCGCTTTAACTTCTGCAAATTGTAGGATGTTAAAGACTGGCTAACCTTGAAATAACTTTCACTCTGGACCCTCTCTAATGAAGCATGCTTACAGAAAGAACTGGGAATGTACTTAAAGCTATGCTTTTATTCTTTCTTTTGAAATTACTGACAGAATCCTAGCTTAACTAAGAACAAACGTCTAAGGATGAATCATTATTCATCTTCCAACTTAGATAAATTGGACAAAATCAGAGAAAAATGTCCTAAATTTCAGCTTTAGAAATACATTCTTCCAAGTATAATACTGAAAAATATGCAAGCTTACTTTTTAAGGAGTTTTGATTTGCACCTAAAAGCTTTTGACAGCTTATGCTGATCATAATATGTGTACTGTATTTAGTGTAATTGTCTTAGAAACATTTGCCTTTCTCTTCATTTGAACAGCCTGGGCAAGCTGAAGCTTTGAGTACTCTCAGGAGTGGCATTTCCAAGAAAAGTAGTGAGCTCTGAATCTGGAAGTGAGGTACACAGCTGCACATAAATTCTATGAACTCGAATGTTTACAGTACTTGGATGATAGTCTTCCACATTATTAGCATATGGCTACCTGCTAATGTTTAGAAAGTGCATCAGGCATGTGACCAAACTACAGTGGGATCACTTTCAATTTTACATGCAAGGCAGGCCAATAGCAGCACCATATCAAATTTTACATAGTAAAATCCATATGACCTGGTATTCTTGTTTTTCCTTCACCTTCTTTATTCCCGTTCTGTGCCTTTATTCCCATTTTCTACTTAAGTTAGCTAAATAATCTACAAATTAACTCAAGTAGACAAAAAGCATCAAAGAACTATGAAAGATAGAAGAAGTAGAGATTGGAAGACTGAACAGATAACTTCAGCCTCTCTAAAATTTCATAGATATGCATAATGCATAAATTAAAACTTTCTATTGTTGCTCAACTATTTCTAAAAATTGAAATTCAGTCAACAGAGCATGAATAACTTTTGTGAATACAAATTTTTCTTTGGTCCATTTATGGGGTTCAACAACAAACCTTACTCATGGGGAAAACAAAAAAGCAAACAACATACACATACAAAGGCAAAAAAAAAAAAAGTAGTAATTTATGTGCTTGAACTGCAATTCCACAGCATATTTTTCTCTTAAGTGACATGGATATTGTGCCAGAATCTGGATAATTAACAGATTTATGCATGTGCACTGTAGCTGGCTCAGTGCCTTTCAATCCTGTGAGGAAGCACTTCCAAAATGTCTTAAGGCTCAGGCAAAAGCGTTAGCACATTTTTTTTTTAAGCAGGAAGTTGGGTTCATTGTTGTCCTCAAATGAGCCTGCTGGTGAATGAAGTCATATTGCTTCAGAGTAAGACAATTACAGGTGAAGAGGGAATGAAAGAGTCCTTGCTTTTGCTTTACAGTGGGCAAGTTATAGTGATTTCCCAACAACAAAAAAGTGAACAACTGGACATCCAGCAAGAAACAAGAGAAGCCTTGTGCTTTCAAATGCTACTTAAGAGACTAATAGTTTACTTGCCTTTCACAAAGGGAAACTAATCATTTTACATTGGTTTATTTAAGCTGAAAACAGAAAAAAATGGATATAGTAATGAGTTAAATTTTATCAGAAATTATTAAATGATTCAGCCTTAGAAATACAGTGTTTTAATCTTGATTATTCAGATGTGGCAAAAATCCTTCTTATTTGTTCTCAAACTTTATTTTATCAAAAACAGCTTTGAAAAAATTAATATTATAAAGCTTACAATTCAAAGACAAACGCATCAACACAGGAGAGGTTTAAACTGAGCTGTTTTTTTTTAAATACGCCACAGGTCAAAAAAATGGCCGGGCTCTTTTTTTTTTTTTAGGGCTCTTTTTAGTTGAGTAAGCCCTGTCTGGCTCTACTTTCTTGAAGTTATTAGAGTTTCTCTGGGTAGCTTTTGGTTTCCTGCTACAGAAAAAAAAAAAAAAAAAAAAAATTCCAAGTATCTACAGACATAAGCAATTTTCCTAATGTTAACAGTTTTAACATTTGTTTATTTAATTAAATGAATGAATAAATGAATCAATAGATACAGACCAGAAAACATATCAAGACTGAGAGTGAGGGTAGTAAAAAAATTACTAAAAAATCATGTCGGCCAGGTCTTTCAAATTGCAAGACAGAGTTGAGATAGTTTCTTAATGTTTCTAAATGTCAGATTTTTTTTTCATACTACTGAGTAAAAATGTGTGAAAGCATTTGTTTTAAAAATGAAATACATATAAATACACACATATTTACATGCATATATGTATCAACATTGTGTTATGCTATGCATAAATATGTATACATACTCTTTTAAGTATTTATTTTAAAAGTTTTTCCCATACCCACTAATTCTCCTCTTCCTTTCCCATCTCCTTGTCCTCCCTAGAGCCTCTCCACACTCTGTCAAAGAGATATTATCATAGTTTTATTCTTTAAAATATGGTGATGATTTTAACCACTCTTATAGTGAAGAGAATTAAAGAAATACCTTAATGATTTCATGAAAATCAGGAAACAAGACTCTAAAAAGAAAACTTGGGAAAAAATATAACAAAATAAAACAAATATTCTTAAAAGAATAAATGAATAAACTCACAATTTTTTGAATGCACAAGAAATATTGTTCCACATTGTTTAAAAAAAATACTAGCTAAATTTTTTTATAAGAGAAAAGGACTAAGCAGAATTGCATATAAACAAAGACAAGAACATATCACAGACAATTATGTACAAAAATAAACAGGAATCAGAATACATTCGATTAAAGGAGAAAATAGTTTATAAATCTGAAGAGATTAATTAACAGTAGACAATTTAAGTCTAATTAATTCTTATATTTTAATCTCATTAATATACTCAGCAAGAACTTCAGAAGTCAATGGAAATAGAATCATAATAAAAAATATTAACACACTCATCCAGTCATAAGAAATCAAGGAGACCAAAAAAAAAAAAATAGCTTCAACTGATTAAATGTTATTACAAAAATAGGTTTGTTTATATGTGTCAAATTCTAGAAAATAAAAAGAAATATATATTTTAAAACATACTTCATACTAAAAAACAAGAAACATAACTTCAGTAATTCTCCAAATGAAAGAATACTACATACTTCATTTCAACTACAATAACAGAAAAGTATTATTCTCGTGAATTAAATTCAAAGATCTTTAAAATCTACTCATAAAAATGTTCTTCATCAGAGAGAAAATAAAACTATATTTGAAAAATAACTGTTAATTAACAAGGACAAAATTGGCAAAACTCATGAATTGTACTTATAGAGAATTTTTTATTTTTTATCCATGTGTTCCCTACTTCAGGCTCCCTTCTCCCTGCTGCAGCTCCCAGTCACTCACTCTCATCTCCATCATGATGGATGATACTTTTTGTATGTTGTTGTATAGGGTGTGTCAGAATTTTGTTAAGAATTTTAGCATCAATATTCATGAGGGAAATTGGTCTGTAATTTTCCTTCTTTGTTGCATCTTTGAGTGGCTTGAGTATTAGAGTAATTGTGTGTGAAACATTTTGAGGAGTATTGGTAATAGCTCATCTTCAAATGTCTGGTAGAACCCTGCGCTGAAACCAGATGGACCTGGGCTTTTTTTACTTGGGAGGCTTTTAATGACAGCTTCACTTTCCTTTAGGGTTATAGGCTTGTTTAGGTAATTAATCTGATCTTCATTTTACTTTGGTAAATGGTGCCTGTCCAGAAAGCTATCTATTTCTTCTTTGTTTTCCATTTTTGTGGAGTATAGATTTTTAAAGTATGACCTGATAATTCTCTGAATTTCCAGGGGGTCTGTTATTGTGCCCCCCTTTTCATTTCTGATTTTGTTGATTTGGATACTCACTCTCTGCTTTTTGTTTGTTAGGATAAGTGTTATGTATCTTGTTGACTTTCTCAAAGAACCAACTCTTTGATAACTTAATTCTTTTCATATTTCCTTTTGTTTCAATCACACTGATTTCAGATCTAAGTTTGATTATTTCCTGCCAATTACTCCTCTCTAGAGGAGTTTGCTTCTAATTGTTCTAAGGCTTTCATCTGTGCTGATAGTTCTCTCGTGTGGGAGTTATCTATGTTTTTCTTTCTTTTTTTTTAATGCTGATTTTTCAACTGGGGGTGCTTTTTAAAATTTTTTATTATTATTATGAACAAAGAAGTCACAATTTCTATCCTGTATATTCTTATTCAAGGTCATTTCCCCCTCCCAACACATTAGGTCATTCTCTCTTCTCCACAACTCCCCATCCCCCCAACCCAGGGCAGGCAGCAGGTGGTCCCAAGGTCCCACTATCTCAATAATGCTTAGTTCAGCTTCCACTCCTGACAGATCAAGTTTTCTCCCCTCTTCCTCAAGACTGAGTCACGTGTTCTTCTAGGAGGAGTGGGATCCAAGGAGTCATTCCAAGATGTTTCTGATCCCAAGCTGTTCAGTGGTTATGGTTTGCAGCTTGGGCAGGCTTTGCTTTTTTTCTTGTTTGTTTGTTTGTTTGTTTAGAGTCCACAAATGGGTGAGTACATCCCCTGCTTATTTTTCTGGATTGTGATACCTTGCTCAGAGGATATTATCCAAATTCATCATTTGCCTACAAATTTTAGGATATCATTTTTCCTTACTGCTGAGTAGTGCTCTATTGTGTAGATGTACCACAGTTTGTTAATCCATTCTTCAGTTGAGGGGCATCTAGGTTGTTTCCAGGTTCTTGCTATCACAAATAACGCTGCTATGAACATAGTTGAGCTAATGCCTTTGGAGTGTGACTGTGCCTCTTTAGTGTATACACCAGAAGTGATATTGCTGGGTCCGTGGGGAGATTGAGTCTCAATTTTCTGAGAAACCACCATACTGCCTTCCAAAGTGGCTGAACAAGCTTACACTCCCACCAACAATGGAGAAGTGTTCCCCTTGCTCTACAACAACTCCAGCATAGGCTGTCCTCTGTGTCTTTTATCTTAGCCAATCTAACAGGTGTCAGGTGGTATCTCAAAGTTGTTTTGATTAGCATTTCTCTGATGGCTAAAGATGATGAGCTGTTGTAAAAAGTTTTCCCCGGCCTGTTTTGGGTCTGAGAGGTTGCAACCTGGTGTGCGTGTGGCGCCAGCGATTTGGAACCTGATCTGCGCGCCCGCCGCTTTTGTCCCCCAAAAGAAATGAAATCACACACTTATATACTTTAACACTGTTGGCGGATGTCTTAAGCACATTACTAGCTAGCTCTTTCATCTTAATTCAACCCATTTCCATTAATCTTCCCACCACGTGGCCACAGCCAGTGGCTCACCTGTTTCTCCTACATGCTGCTTCTTCGGGGATGGATGGCGACTGGCAAACTCCACCCTTCTTCCTACCTGGCTGCCTCTGATTCTTGGGGGCTTCCCGAGGGAAGCCACAAGTTATATTTCCCGATGGTAAAAGCTTGCCATCTTTATCTCTTATAGATCTACATTCATTCGTCCAATGTTTGCCTTTGTTACATCTCCTACATAGTCTAGGAGGTAGTGGCTTTCTGTTTAAGTCTCTCCTGTGATTGGAAAAGTTCCCATGTATGGTTTGTCTACAATTTCTCTTTACATGGCCTGGCTTACCACAACTGAAGCAAATAATGCCTTGATTTCTCATCTTAGCATTAGCAATGGCTTGACCTACCCAGTTCTCTTCATCATGGTGTAGATATTCACCATGTAGATGTGAATTGTAGATGGTGCAAATTGAATCCATTCGTCTAAGGGTGCACCCCTGATCTTTAATGGCATGATCAATTTTTTACATGTCATATTAGCATTATTGAAGGCCAAAGAGAGTATCAATTGTTTCCTAACTTCTGAATCTATTTACAGTGTTTCCTAACACTTCTCTATTTACAGCCTCAGTCATCCTCTATAAAAAGTCTGTACAAGGCTCTGTTGAACCTTGTTTAATCTGGGTATATGGCTCAATTCTCTGTCCTGGGTCCAAAACCTTTTCCCAAGCATTTAAGGCAGCAGTACGACACAGCAACAGAGCATGGTCATCATAAGTAGCCTGAACTGATAAATCAGCAAACTGGCCTTCCCCAAGGATTTGGTTGTTGGAGACGGTAACATTTCCAGTTTGATCTCGAGATTCCAAGGCTTTAGCCTCTTCTCTAAACCAATTCCTCCACTGGAAGTTTTGGCTATCATTTAACACTGCGTTCGCCAAATTCTTCCAGTCATCAGGAATTACTCGATTGTGTGCTGACCATGAGTTCAAGGATTGCCTCACAAAAGATGATTGTACACCATAGTTCACTATGGCTTCCTTTATTGATTTTAAATCCTTCATGAGTGTAGGTTCATAATTGTATCCCACATTGTCAGAAGCCCTTCCACATGGTTGTGGTTTTTTGGCCTCTGCCACAACTGGGAATAGAGTTGGAGGGATGGGGGTTATTCCCCTCATGGTAGCCACTCTAGGTAAAGACCCTTCCCTGCAGTAGCACCGTTTAAGAGGGGGCTCTGGGTTATCTTGAGCAGGTGTCACCTCAAGATCCTTTTCTAAAATCTCCAAGCAAGCCTCATAATCTTGCAACCTAGTGGTAATGGTCTTTTCCAGTGTTTTAAAGTCTTCTATAAATGATCTCTCCAACAATTTTATAGAGTGGAAAATCCTCTCAGTCTCCACATCTACCCATTTTACTATCTTCTGTTCAAATTTCCTAGAGTTTCCATCCATTATCCTAAAATTTTCATCCATTTTTTTAAATTTTTCATCTAATTTCCTAAAATTTTCATCAATATGAGCTCTGTACTCCTCTCTAAAAAAATTTTCATCCATTTTTTTAAATTTTCATCCAATTTTCTACAATTTTCATCAATATGAGCTCTAAATTCCTCTGTGATCAAAGTAGAGCTCTCTTTTATGGAAACAATGAGTTTCTGGAGTGTCTTAATACATTCATCCATGCCAGACATCTTAGCCTCATACTCTCTATGTTGAGATCCCTTAAAATATATAAGTATGAAGTATATTATCCCATTTCCATTAATCTTTCCACCATGTGGCCACAGCCCGTGGCTCACCTATTTCTCCTACATGCTGCTTCTTCGGGGACGGATGGTGACTGGCAAACTTCACCCTTCTTCCTACCTGGCTGCCTCTGATTCTCCACCCACTTCTATGGTGCTCTACACAGGCCAAAACAGTTCTTTATTCACAGTACACAGAGAACATTCCTACCACAATGAGCACTGTGTGATCTTTGACTCTGCTCTAGATAGGTAACTGTATTTTCCAGGCCCTCAATCCCTGTCTGATGATACAGTTCACCCTTGAGACGTGTTCCAGCCAAGCAGTGCCTACAGCCTTCTGCTGGGACAAGTCTGAGATCAGACCCTTGGGTGCAAACCTGATCCCTGAGAGGAATTTTATGGATTGTTGCCCAGGGGTTGGGATCTGCTCACTTCTGATTCTGTTCTGGATAGGGACAGAGTTTCAAAGCCCTTGGCCCTTGTTTGATGATGCAATTCTTCCTGGAGTTGGGGCTCAGTTGGGCAGAGCCTAGGGCCTTCTTTGACTCTGCTCTGGATGGGTACGGTGTTTCAAAAGCCCATATTCTCAAACACGAAAAAAAGAAAATGAAGTGGCAATTATTATGGCCAAAAGAATGTTTTAGTCATACTTAGAATTATCATTAAAATTTAGGCAGCATAAATACTATATATTGTTAAATATTGGGAGAAACAAAGATACAACATTATCTTGAGTCACAATTAAGAATGTTTTAATGCTTGGCTAAGAATTCAGTAAGTTGATAGATTAAATGGCTGCATCATTCACTTCTCATCCTGTGATAAGCAAAATTATTTTACAACTAAAATATTTTGCAACAACAATGAAAAGCATATATTATTCAAAACTCTGTTACATGGACCTATCAATTTTTTTTAAATTTCATAATCTCATTTTACTCAACTCACATTTATAAACTCAGAAAAATGATTATTCAGTCTTGAGAAGAAATGTAATCCTCATATATTTACATCTCATCTCTAAGAGGTAATAGGAACAGATATTTTTGTAGCTAAAATGTAATTCATAAGATTAAAATGTTAAATTATTCTTTAAATTACCTCAGGAAAATACAAAATAATAGGAACTAATATTAGAGAAAATTTCAGTACTATTTCTATCTTTTGAACTATCTTACCAAGATACAGACAGGGTTTACCTCATTTTGTATAAAATATAAATAATTACAATATTAGAAAAAAGTTGGAGAAAAGGGAATTTATAAATCATATCTCAATATAGAGTGAAATAAGTCAAACAAAGAATGTATAAATTTTATTGAAGTTAATGAATAAGCATTTTTACATTTGTTACATATAAACTGAGGTAAGCAAATAAAATGCAGTATTTCAATTCTAACATTTTTGTTTTCTATTCAAATGTTTTTAAAGTAAAGAGTGGGAGAATATAAAAATAACAAAGAATACATATAGATAAAATTACTTGACTTTTTTTCTAATACAAACACTAAAAACAGTAATTTGTCTAAATTACATTGTGACTTTGCTATTAATGTTCTTTCTATTTAAAATTTTCCTCTTTAGCTGCTGTTACAGATGGATTTCAAATTAGAATTTAACTGGTGACAACATCATTGCCAAAACATAACAAAAATATTTGAAATTGTTTCAAAGCATTTTTAGCACTATAAATACCTAAAATATTATAGACAAATGTTGTGTTTATTTCTTTGTACAGGTAATAGTGTAAGGGATTTTGTCAGCATCACACATATTTCCTCATATATAATAGTCTCTTATATGGCTTACATAGTAAATTGCAAAGTAGGATTTACTCATGAGTAAGTTATCTATTGCACAATGTATTTTAACAATGTTAAATGATCTACAACTTAGATCACACAGTAAGTTAGAAACATTGAGTTTCCTTCTAGCACTTTATCTTTTCAATATCAATACAAAGCAGTGGGAAAATCATCATGAACATATGGCATATATACAAGTATAGAAAAGTGAATTGTGAATATAGATTCTACTCATTTCATATTTTGAAAGATTTCAAGGGATACTACTAGTTATTCTTTGATTATTTAGAATGATCAAGTTTTTAATTTTTCCAGCTACAAACATGGCTCTGCATTATTTCCTTTATCAATTATTTGGGCTTTTGAAACAAGCCCAAATAATGATAAAAAAAAAAACAACAGAATTTCTTTCAATTTTACTGTCTCTAATAAAATGCACCTCATAGAAGTTTTCTTGGTAATTAAAAGTATTTTTTGTGTGTGTATTTTGCAAAGTGAAAGATTTATAAGTCAATGACCTAAAAATTAAATATTTTAAAAATTCTAAGTTTTGAAAAAATTACATTACTATTCCAATTTGGAACTGCTTTGTCTTCAATTTTCTACTTGACCAGGTTCTCCCATCATGCAGCACTGAAAAATATTTTTTTTCTGTTTCATTCTTTTGGGTTTTTAATTTTCATTGCATTAGTTATTTTATAAAAAATTATGTCATTATGCATAACTCTGCTACCAAACTTCTATGACAATTTTTTGAAACATTTTCTCATTTGACTCTTAATCTTTAGGTCATGAATGACAAAATGCAGGTCTCCTTTATTTATTGTTGATCCCTCCACATAGGAAAGTATGCGCAAAATCAGGGATTGTTACTTTCAGAATTTATAAACCCTTCTGAATTCATCTAGCCAGATCATACAAATTACATGTATTGTTTTATATAAATGACTTCTTGTAGAAAATATTTATAAAATTGTCTAATCTTATTGATGAAATGTGTAAATTTCATTATTAGAAAGTGGCCATATTTCATGAAACTGTTACTTTTATCTGTTTTAAACAGGAATTGGATAAGTGGTTATCTTTAATGATGATATTCATTGATTACTGAATGACTGATTAAACACTTTATTACATCAATATAGACTATAAAGACATTTATCCTCATTTAAGCCTAGCTGATTATCACAAATTATCTAGTTTTATTTTTCCACTTTTTTGCAAGTATAAATGAAAGCCCAGCTTGGTTATTTTATTTATATATGTACATATTTACATATTTATAGAACATTAAAGTATGATTTTAAATTATGTTATTTAATTGTAAATAAGTTATAATTGTATCATGATTTTAATCAGCATTGCCTGTGTCTCTGTGGAGCTTTACTTTGACCAATTGCTGAGTTCTTCAATGAAGAAGATTATTTCTTGTGTTCTCCACATTATCTAGTTGTCTGCAGTTCATTGTGTAGGGAAGCCATCACATTCTTTCTTCTGTCTATTTTAGCATGCCCATTGTTGATGTACTAGTTAAGATCATTTTTAGACTATCATGTTAGAAATATTTCATGAGCTTAGGTTCCAACATTATGAGGAGACATCATCTCACAGAAATTTCACAAATTCTCTGACTCTTGTAATCTTTCTACATCCATTTTCACAATGTTCCATGAGCCTTAGGTGCATATGCATCCTTTGGGTCTGTGGTCCACAATTATACATTTTGATAGTTATAGTTGTTAATAATGATCTCTGTTATCTGCAAAGAGAAGTGTCTTTGATGAGGCAAGAGGAATATACCTGTCTATGGGGAAAAGGACAAATGTTTTCAATGTAGTTAGGGATTATTCTGGTTTAGTAACGTCATAGTTGTAGTCACTTTGAAAGCATGCCTGTGTCTTGGAGTTTGCTAAGTACTTCAGTTGTGTCTCTATAATTGGATCATCCCCAGATGTCGAGGCTTGGCTAGATTACTAAAATGGAAATCAATCCTACCAGCAGCAAACTAATGTCAAAGTCTCCTTAAACGCTTGCCCAAGTGATCACCCACCTTGTTCTCCAGGAGAAGAACAACATTTAAGACAATAATTTCTGGGCCCAGAAAGATGACTAAGTTGTTAAGAGCACTTGCCTTCAAGAGGACACAAAATTCAATTTCCAATAGCCATGTTGTACAGCTCTCAAACCTGGTGTCCCTATCATAAAATAATATACCTCTCTTCCCTCTTTGGCCACCTCAGACACTGTCATATATGTGGCATTCACACAGCAAACACTGACACAAAATTACACATATACTGGTACTGCACAGCAATAGGAAAAAATGATATTCTAAAATTTGCAGGCAAATAGATAGATTTGGAGAATATCTTCCTGATTGAGGTATCATAATCCCAGAAGGAGAAGCAGGGGATGTACTCACTCAATAGTGGACTTTAAAAACAAAATAAGAAGAGAGAGATGTCATTGTACACAAGAACTCAAGGCTAGAACATAGCTAAATGACACAATGCCTCACTTCTGCATTGATGGCCTCTAACAGAGGTGTGGATGAGGAAAGACTTGTTTTCTTTAAGGGGCTGGCCACAGGGAGTATAATTATGCTCCAGGTAGGTAAATGAGCAGCATGAATGGGTGTTTTTGTAAATGGGGAGATCATAAGATTGGATATGAATCTGAGAGAACTGATAACTGAGGTTGATAGGGTGCATGATGTAAAATCATCAAATAATAAAGTGTACTCACTCTTTAGTGGACTTTAAACAAAATCATTTTTTTTTGCATTGAAAGATGATGGGTGAATAAAGTGATTTAAAACACCCACACATACAAAACAAAACAAAACTTCTGGTTTGACTATAGAACGGTTGCTTAGCAGAAATTTGTGGTGGCCATAGTGCATCTGTAGGCATTAGCTGTGACCTACTGTGCTTTCTTTATCTATAGCTGAACCTCGCCTGGCTTCAGAAGCTTTAGATTTTATTTTTTATGTTTTATATATTTTAGAGAAAAGGGAAGTTTTATTACTGTATGGGTTTTTTAATTCTATTCTGAATGTTTTGCTTTTTTATATAATGTTTGATAGTGATTTTCAAAAAGCAAACATATATATATATGAAAAGAACCTAAACATCTTCCAAATATAAAAAGTAATTTTATAGATGGAGGATTTTTTTTTCTGGTTCAATATGGGCCCCTCAATCCAGACAAAGCACTTGCATCTGTAGTCCTGCAGCTGCTTATAAAATAATTACTAAAAGGCTTTTATTAATCACAAACTGTTTGGCCTGTGACTCAGGCTCATTACCAACCAACTCTTACAATTTAACTCTACCAATTTTTATTAATCCATGTATTGCCACTTGGCACAATGGCTTTGCCTGTCTCCCATTACATCTTACTTTTGGGGCAGCAGCCTGCAGGTCACTCTCTGATTCTATACTCCTTCCTCTTTATCTATGCTTGGAATTTTCACCTGCCTCTAAGCTACTTTGCCATAGGCCAAACAGCTTATTTATTAACAAATGGTAGCAATGCTTATTCACAGAATACAGACAGATTTTTCATATCACTTCTCCTTTTCTGTATACTCAAATAGGTAGGTTTCAATTTTAACATAGTAAAATTACATACAAAAAAACAGTTATCAAGTAAGAATTATATTTACAATATCTAATCTATTTGTATTTAGCAAAATAAAAATACTCTATCATCTATATTTGTGAGGCTTAAGTTTTATATCTAATTTACCTTTAGTTATGACTAATGAAATTATTATTATAACTAGTCTTCAACTTCACCAAAGACCACAGAAGAATATGATATTATCTGAGCAAACTGGAAATGCAAGAAGCTTCCAAATAATAGAAACAACAGAGACATCTGCCTGCCTGGACATTCACCTAGTGTTTCATTGTAACTTGCAGGCATCCATCTTTAGCCTGCAGGCTTACTGTCTCTGGCACATGTTTTAGAAATGTGAGAAATTTGAAAGACTGTTCCACTAATTTTGCCAGTACTCCAGTTAATATTCTGTGTGTCCTTTAGAATTTCTGGCAGTTTTGTCTGAAAAGGGGGAACCCAAAATACCATATCAGCTTGTTCTGCCAAAGTTCAGAGGTTACATTCCTATGAGTTCTGTATATCCAGTTTATGCAACATATTTATTGTCAAGCAATTGAGGCAAGAACAATTTTTTTGTCTAGTGGCTAATTTTTGCCACAAAGAAAGTAAACTCATTTCTTCGATATCCATTATTCTCTTGAAGTAAGTTGGTGCTTTCAGGAGCAGACATGTCTCATAGTCCAGAAAAATTCAAGTTCTTAAAACATTTTAAATGTCCTATTCTATAGGTCTTGGAAGTGTTTGAAGATTACCTATCTAACTGAAATATGTTTTGTATATCCTAAAAAAATCTAACTAGTATGATTATAAGTTTGATTAGCATAGATGATTAACTATTAATCTGTATTTTGTAATTATACATTAATATTTTCAAGAAATTGTATAAACATTGTATGTAAAACAAGAGTAGAAATATATATATAGCATAAAATTATCTTTAAATTTATTCTCAATTTATTCAATATTATATTAGCTTTCATGTGATGATATATATATAGCAAAAATTCAAAAAGAAGAGAAGAAACCAATATTTTACCTTGATTAATTAATTCTATTAATATTTTCATATATACCATTCTGGTCCATCTCTGTTTTTCTTAAAACTGACATTGGCAGATAAAAATAATGGTTTCTCAATTTTAAGATGATTTGACTATTCACATCCTCACTTATACATATAACAGGAATTCACTAGATTCAGAATCTACTTTTTACATGGTTCATAATGTTTGGTTTAATTATTCTTATATTCATTAGTGTGATAATGTGAAATCAGGACACATTGAATAGATATTGCAGTTTTAATTTTGTTCTTTTCCTGGGATGATGATATGTTGCAAAGCAAGTAGCAAATTCTAGTAGATCAATGGTCTAAACAATGAAGTAGTTATGTCCTAGTATATGCTATATTGACAAACTATGATGTTTAATTAAATCATGTGTGTTAAACGCATTTTTACTTACAATATTTCACAAGTGATAGTCACTTTACTGAAATATATCTTCACCCTAAAAAAATTATTTGTAGACTATTATGATGAAATACCTGGGACTTTCATTCCAAACTGTGGAATCATTATTATTACTGTGATTGTATTGCCTTCTGAAAAATACATTTATCAGTCATTCTTGAGAAATTTGAATAAGGAGATTTCTGTAAGACATTAGATATAAATTCATAAATTTATCATTGTAAAGAGGGTTACATGAAATTAATACCTTTAAAAGTGTTTAGGGAACAAAGAGAAGAAATAGTGAATGACTCTAGAGGAGAAAGACAATAAGGAAAGGCACATAAAATTTAAAAATATATTAAAAACATAAATTCATAGAGGATAACAAATAAGAATCAAATTTAATAATTTTTTAAGCATAGTTTGAAGTGCTGTAAATCAAATAGGTACAAAACCATTGCAGTAATGGAAATAACATAAGCTAGACATACTGGGGTTTTCAGGATAGAAGTAACAATAAAAAGGGATGGATTTGTGAATTTTATTCATTAGATAATCTCTCTGTAATCTTTTTAATTGTATAATGTAAGATCACTAATGTTACAAAATAATAATATAATCACTGAAATTAATAGAACATGGTTTAAGAACAAAATCTACACATATCATTTAAGCTAATGCTTAGGCTTTACTTTAAATATTCTGCCTCAGGAATATTTTCAAACAAAGATGGAATAAATTGTTGCTTATATTAAAAATTAAGAATTATATTTCTGCATAAGACTCCATAATTAAAGGCAACTAAGTGGGTTTGTGTGCAAAATTAATTTTATGACTCATTTATGACAAAGGAAGGTTTTATTGTTTTTATTAATAGTTTATTTGTGTGTTTGTTTTAATTATCAGAATAAATCATTTGTGGGGTATTCTTAATTTTAAATGAGTATGATATTGACACAGACAGATGAAAACAAAAGCATAATAAAATTATTAAAATACAATAGAGGAAAGATGAGGTGACAGACATTGAAGGAATAAAATATATTTCTATTTTACACCATATCTATTTATATAAGTTCTCATGAATTTCTTCATATTTGATTAGTCATTCATACATGGAAACTTCATATATAAATCTATGACAACTAATTATTCTGTTATGCCTCTTTTCTCTTTGATGCAAGGTTAATGAGGACACTTTTGTAGATATTACAGATGGTTTGAGACTTTTTACTTGTATAAATTACTTAATGGAAAAAAACATAAATTTTTAAGCAGAAGCAGGCATTTCTCAATCAGGTAGGTATATTTTCTGAATTTATTTTAATACTAGTTGCAATGGAAGATCCATAATGACTGAATCTCCAGCAGTTAGGACTATCTCAGTGTAAATGTCCCCATGAAAAAAATTAGACATAAGTAGTGAGGAATAAAGACAATACATGGCAAATAGTCTATAAGTTAGAATTGTATAAGTTCTTTTGATATTTTATAGAAAATGTAACAAGATATGGAGAGAAATACAAGAGACTCAATCCTAAATGAGGAGTCATTGGCAACTCTGTCAGCTACAAGAGGAAAACACATGTTCCTCTAGGGAAGTGGACACTGGTAGATTCCCCATGGTCCAGTGGTTTCCAAACATTCTTGTGCACATGTAGGAGCAGCATTAAGAATGCGCAGAAATATATATATATATATATATTTCTGCCTGGAGTGGATGATGTGATGAACTAAGCCACCTTGGGACCTTGGGACCTCCTACCCTTGCTGGGGAGGAGATAAGGAGATGAAGAGAAAAGAGAGTGACTGGGAGAGGCAGGAGGAGGAAGGGAGTTTGAACAAAGGGGATACATGGATAAAAATATGATTTTATTCATAATAAAAATCAAAAAGAAAAACAGAAAAATAAAGTTGCAATGCATAAAGAAATGTTTAAAAATGCACTTAAAAGAAAAGAATATGATGTAGGGAAGGGGACTTTCTAGTTAAGACATGAGAGAGGAAAAGAGGGACCAGATGAGTCTGATGTAGTTGGTTGTACTTTGCATATTTAGAAAACTTTCTAAGAAGGACTACATTACATTCCTAACATCTAATCAGGGAATACAGAAGAGTCATTGTTATCCTACTTTCTCAGCTTTTAAGTAACAGGAGCATAGTTCACCCAGTAACTTTAGAAATTTCAAATACACCTTCAATCTATTCAAGCTCTTCAAGTTATCCAGCACTTAGGCAACCTACCTTTTGTTTGAAAACACTAATCTCATTTTTTTTACCTTTCCCTCCAGGATTTTTCTCTCGTCACAGTTCTTGCTTATTCTCCTAGTTTTTTGGAAAAAAACAGCAATCAAGTCATTAATTGAAGGAGTGTCATTAATGATATTTGGGTCGTGTTATATATTTTTAAATGCTTTATGCATATTTAGAGGTGAAAACGTATTAATGGCATTAAATTAATAGGGTTACCCATTGTAAATCTTAGGGGACCAGATTTTTCTTTAAGGCTATTTTTTTCCTACAGTGGTCTTTTTCAGATATAGCAATTACGATTACTCTTTAGAAACTTAATACAGGTACAGAATTAATTTTGATCACATTCTCTTTTTATTCCTTAGCCTCAGACATCTGACCAAGAAAACTTGAAAGATAAACATAAAGCACCAGCTCCTGTAATTAATCCAGATAATACTAACACCAGAGGTCATTAGATACTGTAAACAGGATCTAAAGAAAGAAGTACATTGCAAGCAGTGCTCTGCAGTTAAAACTCTTATGCTCAAGAGCCAGATTATTTTCCAGTTTCTTAATGACTTTTGAAGTGAAATGATTCTTAAATCAAATACACATGGAAAGTTGAATTGGAGAAAGGTATTGTGTATTACTCAACTGGAAAATAGAGTAAGAATCAATATTTGCAGGTGTTAAAGCAAGCTTTTATTTATACAGTTTGAAAATATGTTTTAAATCTTTCATATAAAAATACATATACCTCCTTTTAACTTATACATCTGATATGGCACAGCTTTTTCAGTATATACTCTGTGCTGAAGTTTATACTGCTGTGAAGAGACACTATGACTACAGCAACTTTTATAAAGAAAAACATTAAGTAAGGTGACTCACTTTCAGTTCAGAGGTTCAGTCTATAATCTTCATGATGGAAAGCATGCTCACTGGAAGTATGTTAACGTGCAGACAGACAAGGGGCTGAAAATGGAGCTGAGGGTTCTTATATCTTGACTCAAGGCAACATGAAGTGGTCTACCTCACTGAGTGTACATTAAGCATATGTGAAACCTCAAAACACACCTCCACAATAACATTCTTCCTACATAATGCCATGCCTCCTCATAGTTTCACTCCCTTCAGGGACCATTTTCTTTCAAACTACCACAGCCTCAAACAATATATGGGGCTTACATATACTCAAATATTACTTGAATTTTTTTAAGTTTAAATGTAGCTGTCATCCTCTGACTTATCTAGCAATGAAGATGAAGTTTTATTGCATATATTGATGAAAAATATTTTAGGTCATTTGTCAACATGAAAACAATAGAAACATAAAAATATTAATTTTAAGGAATGTGGGGTTTTTGTATTCTTTTTAATTAACATATATTTGGTAGACTTAGAGATACTCAAATACTTTTTTTCAAATGAAATTGAATGAATTGAGATTAGATCCCCAACTCACAAACCCAATAACAATGCAGTATTTCTTTGGAGTCATTTAAATATAGATCTCTTTTACAGCCTGGTGGAGAAACTAGTCTAGTAGCATTGCATACGCAATAAATTCTCCAATGTAATTTAAATATAACTAAAAATGCTTATACTTTCCTCATCTGTGGTAGCCCAGTTTTGTTTGTAGGAGCTTAGTCATTCCTGGATCTCCGTGGAATAATATTGAGAGAAGTCTTTAAAATATGATATAATACCAAGATCTCATCCAGGGAGATATGCTAATTTCAGTGGTAATGCAGACATCATTTGATATACATTAGAGTATCCATTTGTAGACTAGATCAACATTATTTTAGGTCATCCTTAATACCTACCTCCTGATAATGTACTTGAAGACAATGTAAAATTATACAACAAAAGTTCAAAAAGGCTGCAACATTTTTTAGAAGTTTTGATTTGCCTGTTGGCTGACCAGTTCTGACATTAATTTTAACACTGGTGGGAGTAGAAATAAAGTTAATTTTGAAATGTGCTACACAACAAATATAACATGTTTCTAATTCTCTTTTTCTTAACTTAATCAACTGTCCAATAAATGAAACTAAAAAGCACACTGTATTCTGCCACATATAAAAGCATTCATTAATAATTAGGCAACAGAACCTTCAAAAACCCTGATCTCAGCTAAACACACCCTACATACTCACTTCTTTTAAGTGTTTTGGGTTTCTAAAAGAAAAATTTCAACAGGCACAAATCTACTTGCATTTGCCAGAAGCCAAAGCATTAAACCAAAAGTCAGACCTGAAGCGTACAACTCTCCAGAAAGAATGTCTATAAGGACTGGATCAAGTTTTAATTAAAGGAACTCTTTTCAAAATTCATTGATTATAAGATGACAGTAAGATTGATGACTATAAAAACTTTCTACATTTTGAACATGAATCTGTATATATTATAATGTATAATATAATTGTAAGTAAAGTATTTGCATTTTGAGAAATAGAAAACTGAAATCCATTGCCTAACCTTTTGGGATGTAACCTTCTCAATAGGTTATGTTAGTTCAAATTGTAATAAATTACTGAAAAGTCATATGCTGTCTAATAGCAATAGCCTTAGGTCATGAGGAAACTCTACAGCTGAGAACTACTGTCCAGTAAAGAATGGCTTAGTTTAATCTTGACCATTTTGTTTCATTTGCAGAAACAATGTGTGATGTTGCTGAAAACAATGTGCATTACTTCTAGTGAAACCACAACAATATAGCTATAGCTTCCTAATATATATGTGTGTATATACATTTATATAATACATATGTATACATTATACATACATACATATATACTTTTTCCTCAATCTCCACTGAATGAGCTCAACCTAATACCACTGCCCCTGCCCTCAGTATACTGAGATCAATAATGTCTGCTTCTATGTCTCATTTTCCTTATAATGCAGGTGAAATATAACCAAGACAGACTTTGCTGCAAGAATTTAAAAGAAAATGTTAATTTGTATAATCCAAGATTGTAACATAATAAATACTATGAGCAAAAACAAGGCAAGTGCCACTGAAATTTATCTTGCAAAATCCATCAGCTTCAGAAAGCAAACCATTTGCATGACAAAGAGACCACCACCTTTGGTGCTTTTCAGAGCAGTGTCCATTCTTCCTTGTGAGGAATAAATGAAGTCCTAAGTAATTGTGTATTATTGATCTGAGCTTTGCCATGGCAAGGACTCCGATGCCAAAATCACTGGGACCAACATGGTCTTTTCCAGATGATGATCAGAGGAATGATGACGTTTTTCCTGTGTTCCAAGTATAAAAGGATGAATGATAGCTAAAATCACAGTGTAAATATCAACAGCATATTTCTTTTCCTCAACCTAATACTACTCCCAAGCAGAGATCTCCTAAAATAATTAGATAACTATTCTCCTTTTTATTGTACTTTATATAATGAAAGGACTGAACATTCAAGCTTCTGGTGCACAAGGTCGAGCAAATGACAGACTTTCTGTGCATCTCTTTATTTCTCTGTATTTTTTTTATTCCTATTGCTCCAGTTAGATCATTCCCTAAAGCATACAGATTATAGAGTTGTGATTCTTGATGGTTGTTACTTGGAATCTTTCCTTCTGAGAGGAGCAGTAATGTTTCTTATTGTAACAATGACACAGAGCCTTTTCTAGTTTGTTGGAGTATCACCCAGCAAGGGAAGCCTCTTTCTTTATGGGAAGAACAGAGAATATTAGCATGGGCACATCCACACTGAACTGCATAATTTTCTCACATGTAAGGTCATTTCATATATATCTCTGAAGTGTGTGTTTTCCATTAATAGCCAAAATAATATACTGATGAATGCTGAGTTTTATCACTGTTGTGAATTATTGTCCAGTCATAAGAAAATGATTCTTCTAAAATGCTGATTAATATGTCACATGACTTACTAGTAATAGTTTTTAAAAAGTGATATTAAATTATTGCAATTTTCATCAGGAAACAACATATATATATATGTATGTATGTATGTATTCCTAAATCTTATGTTGTAAATATTATAACAAAGTTTAGTATATGTGACTGCAATATAGTCATCTAAGAGAAACTTACAAATGAGATAAATATGATTACATTCCATTTAATAGTTTTATATTAACTTGCGTCTCAGTGAAAACATATTTTTTGAAAGCAGAAACATAGTAACATCTTTAAGCAACAGCTTGGATGTATTATTTGCAAAATGGTCATGTTTATTTATATGTATATTTAAAAGTTATGGGAATGTTATGGTGAGTGAATAGAATAGCTTTGAAAAGAAACTAATTACATTAAAAATCTAGATAAAAATTAGGGGTTAATTTTCCCATTCATTTGATTGTGAGTTAACCTAAATGACTTAAAATTGTCTTATGCCCTATTCATGGACTATTGCCACAGCAAGTCATTCTCTCTAGAGGAGCATTGAGCTTTTAAAGCATATTACACCAAAACAAAATAATGCCTTCATTTTGATTGTGGGATAATCAGGCAAAAGATTTCTTAGGAGATCTATACTTTCTCATGTAGTGAGAAACTTGGCATACAATTCCATAAATGTAACTGGACCTAAAAGTCTCTTTCTTTACTTCTAGTAAGAGATATTATAAACTTGAATAGTAGATGGTGTAACAAACACAAACATTAATGTGTGTTCGAAAAATAATGACATCAATAACACATGAAAAGTTACTCAATATTAATCCAACTTTACCTTCTAAGCCTTTGAAAACAGGAACAAATAGTTTCCACTCAAAAAAAAAAAAAAAGGAAAAAAGGAAAGGAAGAAAGGAAGGAAGAAGTCAGTAGGATATATTAAAATAGATATAATATCATATACAAATATATTAAATAACTAAAATTTCATCTGTAATGCATTGTTATCCAACTTTTAAGCTATTTTATTTAATTTCTCTTCTTGTTAAAAAATCAGAAGATATTGAGTTATTTTCATTTAAACAAAGTAACAATTCTTTATGGTTTGCTATAAATTAATACCAATATTTCTAATATTAAAACTAGCAAAAGCATTACTAATTATTGGTCAGAGTTTTTAAAGAAAAATACAAATTAATTCTAATAAATATAAACTTATTGTTGGAAAAATCTTCCAGATACTCAAAAATAATTTTATAGTGTGCTTTTATATTACTCCATGATATGCCTTCCGGAAAATGTTCTAAAAGAACAATTTTTAGGCTTGTCATACTACACTTGTCATTTTTTACTGCATTGTTTAAAAATGGTTTAGAATATTAAGTACCCACAGCATGAATAGTGTTAACTAAGTACTTTGTGGCAGATGACAAAAGGCTAGTCCTTAAATAAAGTACACAGTGTCTATGGACAACTCAAATGAAGAAGAAATTAATAAATAAGTGATGTTTAGAGCTATGTATTTGCAGTGTAAGAAGTTTGATACTAAGTGTTTCATATGCACTTATTTTCAAAATGATGACTAAACATGCATCTCTAAGTATAGAAAAATGTATGATATGGATGCTATATTCTACATAGACAGAAAATCTTACTTAATATTTAAAACATTACTTTCTACAATTTATGAGCTACAAGTGATTGGCCTTCATTTTTTTCCTAAAGGCTTAATGTACCTTAATATTTATATGGGTCACATCTGTTTTCGAGAGTGTACCTAAAAAACATAAAACTAGTATATCTGAAATTGTGGTTAAAATAATCTAAATATATAATTGAAGATCATTGCTAACTTTGAATTTTCTTAAATTGAAGCTTATTAACATGGTCCTGTGAAATGTCACTATTGAGAGATAACCTATGAAGCCAAAGCAATGATTATTTCATTTATTTTCTTAGCTTGATATTTGAAGTTTCTATCTTCAGTTCTTCTATTAACATATAAAATAAAATGATGTGAGACTATCATGACTTTTATTCAATGTTTTGTCTTACTACTGTATCTGAGATAAATTCAATTCACACCTCCGTTGGTACACTGAGATGTGTCAGACTGTGGTACAGCTCTTTGGGATAGAAAATGGAGTTATGGTTGGTTTTTAGTAACCTAGAATTACCGAGAACAAGAGATATACAATGTTATATCCCAAATTATCAGAAAATAATCCCTCCAATGATACAAAGTAAGAGTGTCATCAAATTGTTTTTATAGTTATATTTTCATTTATATGATTTAAGATGGAATTGCTTATATATATTGCTTGTCTATAATAATTTTTGTTCCATAATAGTTCACATAGTTATAATGTCAATCCTAAAATCTCAGCCCAAGAGATGCTGAGGAGGAAAATGTAATCTGGGCAACATAGCAACCAAAACAAAACAAAAGCAAAATCATCCAACAAAAATAGCAAGATTTTGATTGCATACTGTTTCTGGCATACTTTTTTAATAAAGCTTATTATAGAGCATATGACTATTAACTACATTTTAAAGTGTTACATTTTATGTCAGGAGTGAAGTAACATTTAAAAAATGGTTCTATCTATGGTGAATCACAAAGGACAGAACAATTGCATAAAAGGAGATTAAAAAAAAAAACAAGGGGAGATAAATGACTACAATGAAATATGTATTTCCAGAAAGGACAAAGCAATTGCACATATAAATTTATGAAGATTGTGATTATCAGAACTTATGAAAGTTTAAGCCAGATAAAATTCCAGAATTTTGTATGAACATGTTTACAAAAATCCCACCCCCACTTAAGAAGCTATTAAAAAATAAAAGCTACCTAGACAAAAAATAGTTTACATTAGACATATATTCTCAAGTAGGTAAAAAACATTTCAGCAGATAGCCACATACCTTAGAAAATATAGGTAGTAGTACCTGCGTGTGTATACTAAAAAATTGTGAATATTTTGACACTAATTTGAATGGTTATTATTGAATGGTGGTAAATCTAAAAGGAGTTGTTAAAAGTTGGCAAATCTGATCAAAATACAATGTATTAAATTCTCAAAGAATTTAAATATATTTTTAAAGTAGTTTGGGTAATGGTCAGAAATGATGAAATCTATTACTATAATTGGATATAAGTTCTACTTGTGACTATTGTTCAATGTAGATAACTTTTAATATTATTAGTAAACTTTAAAGGTAATGACATTCTAGAATATGGAGAGATTAACTATTTTATATAAAGTTAAAAGTATAAAGTTATTATACATTTTTTATATTTTGATTATTTATCATAACTTTATATATTTTATATAGAACAATATAGATTCCAAACATCAAGCATTCTCACCCTCACTAGCCTTAACTGTTAATTGAATCTAGAAGTGGTAATCATTTGTGATATTTAGTGTAGATTCCTCATTATTTTATCTATATTTATATCTATGAGGAATATAATATTTTTATCATAATCACATTTTATTAAAAATGTATTGTATTTCTTATTTTCTCCCAGTGTGCTTTACATTATTTATTATTTTTTTCAGAAATTCAAATGCATATATAAATCTTTTTGATTCAGAGCTTGATTGAATCCTAGTCATATTACCAACTACATAGTCTTCTATAGTAATTATTATACAAACAGAAGATAACATTTTAGAAAGAATATATTTGTCACACAGAGAAAATAATTAAAAATCTATGTAGCATAGGTTTCTAAGTTGACTATAAAAGGAAAATTGAGACATTATCAATTAGTAGGAACAGACCCAGCAGAAATTTTGGTACCTGTTAGTAATGCTGAAAATTACCCATCTTTTGTAAAAAATAAATATTAACAATTAGCTTACAGTATTTTTTTGGAGAGAGATTAGTATCAAATATACTCAAAGCAATGAACTTATATTTATAAAAATCTAATTGGATTCTTCCTCACATAGTATGAAGAACAACAAATCTGGAGCCCCTATATTCTATACTAATGCTAAATCAGGAAAAGCAAGTTGCAAGCTCTAAGTCTGGTAAAATAAGTTGTTAAAAACTCTTATAATTCTATTTAGATATCAGAATTATATGTTATTCTCAAGGTATTAACTGATTTTCCAGATGCTTGTTTTATAGTTACTGACTCTCAAAATGTAGCAAGTTGTTTTACATATTAAAAATGTTAAACTTATTTTTTCAGAATTAACATTGTTATTTATTTAACTATTAAAAGTAATGAGAAATAAAATCATTTATTGTATATAATGCATATCAGATCCCATATAGGTCTACCAGTCTCTTTAGCAGAAGATAATGATGAAATTAATCAGCTATTGGTAGAAAACATGCTAGAAGTGTCAGAATTTCATAAAAAAAAAACATGTTAATAAAAAAGGTTTGAAGAAAATGATTTTATTACTTGACAACAAGCCAAGTAATTTGTAGGGAATTGTGTGAAAATATCCTACTTGTTCACTGCTTAATAAAAATTCATTACCTTCAGGAAGTAACCCAAAGTGTATAAAAAGAAATGAGATTTGACAACTGGATGTGTTTCATTTTTTGGACTGCAGAAAATTAAATTATGTATACCATGTGTTAGGCACATATTGAGCATATTTAATGAACAAATCATTTTGTTCTGAAAAAGGATGGCTCTGAGTACTCCTTGGCATCTGTCAGTAGTCCATTTATGTCCAGTCTTAGACCTAGTAGCTAGGTGTTATATTGCACATCTTATCCTGGCAACCAGAAGGCAGAAACAGGAGGATTGTGAGTTCAAAGCCAGACTGGCCTACATAGTAACAATAGCTAATGTATTGGAGAAGTAATCTCTATATTGTGTGCACAGACATTTACTTAGGAGCTGGGTTGCCATTTAATTTTAGGAAAAAATAATAGTGAATTACAGTTTCATTAGATGTTGCCCTCTCTCCCTTGGGAAATTTTTTTAGTACTTGTTATTTTCCCAGTTTAAAAAATAATACAAAACAGGTATTTTCTAGATAAAAGAACAGTGATCAAAAATTTACAGTTTTACTAAATAACTGCATAGATATTTACTAAAGCTGTTGCTGATGTTATGGATTCCAAAGAAGTATCAATTACATGATGATCTTCCTTTATCAGTGTCTTACTTAATGTTCAGTGTTTTAAAAATACAAACGTACACGCAACAACCATATTCAGATTTACTTATTTTATCAGAAAAACTTGACAAATTTATCAATTAAGTAAGACAATAAGTGTACATTATTGAATAAAAAAATTTCAAGTTAAAAAATAAAAGTTATGACCATTATTGGAATAACTATACAAATTAAGAGTGACAGTACTTTAGCCTTTTTTCTTCGTAAAAGTCAAATAGTTTTTGGCATACAACAACATAAAGCATATTACAGGTATTTAATAATAGCAATTATAGAAAGACCTAATCATACATTTAAAATATGCTTATTATTAAAGAGAAATAGATAATAAAATAATAAAATGTCTTAAATTTAAATTTTTAAATGATAATGAGAAAGGAATGATAGCTTTGGAGAAAGATCGGTAGTAAAAACAAAAATATTGCTGAATTTAATTGGTCTATACACTTTAAAGATGTGTTGACCTCAGAATGTAAACCAGGATATGTGTTAAATTGGGGAAGAGGCTTTGTTTCCACAGAAGAAGAAAAGTTGGATACAATATAATCAAGATTGACCAAGACTAGATTCAAATGGGTCATTGGGACCATGGGATTGTCTGCTGCCTACCCAGGAAGGGGATGGGGAGTTGTGGAGAAAAAAAATGACCTGATGTGGCAGGAGGGGGTAGGGACCTTGAATAATGATGTACAGAGATACAAAGTGTGATTTCTTTGTTAATAATAATAATAATAATAATTATTATTATTATTATACAGAATAAAAAAAGATTGACCAAGACTAGATTCAAATGGGAAAGATCTCTTGTTTAAAAGAAATGATAGTTAATCAAAGAACATGGCCATCAAATCTAAAACAACTTATAAAACTAACAAATACATTTAATTTGATCTGATATAACCTGCCTAAAAGGAAATCCCCAAAAAAGAGTTGCGACATGTACTTGTTTCTGTCTTTCTTTCTTTTTTTTTTTTTTTTTTTTTTTTTTTTTGTCGATGCTTCCCACTTTTTATTTTTTTTTCTTCCTTCTTTATTTTGTATTTATCAAAAAAAACACAGTAAAAAGAATTTAAAATGTGGAAGAGTAAACAATAACTATACAGAGGATAAGAATGATAGGCATGGCTTATCAAGGGAAGAAATACAAATAAGATAGCTACACCTATATTTTCTTTGTGTTCATCTTTCCCTCTGAATTTTTTTTTTTCATC
>PVIH01015667.1:0-48675 GCA_004025045.1 Sigmodon hispidus | reverse complement strand
CCCTCCCCTCCCCTCCTCTCCCCTCCCCTCTCTTCTCTTCTCTTCTCTTCTCTTCTCTTCTTTTCCTCTTCTTCCCTTTCTATTTTTATATACAGACAACTTACCTTCTGACTTATAGTTACTTAGTTTGTTCTACCTGGTAGAACAAAACTAGCTCTGTATTCTCATATCTGTAGTTCAAGAATTGTTTTTTCAGGCAGGAAACTTTTTTGAGAAGAGCGATTGTATTTTATTGTTTATTTATTTGGATTTTGGCGTAAGTGTTTAGGGAGTGAGAAAAAAATGTGAAGAACCTATGTAAAGCAGAAAGGAGGGAGTTAGACTATTTTTCTTTTTTATTTATTTTATGTGAATTGGTGTTTTGTCTGCATGTATAACTGTGTAAGGGTGTAGGTTCTTGAAATTACAGACTGTTGTTAGCTGGGAATCAAATTCAAGTTCTCCAGAAGAACAGTCAGTGCTCTTAACCGCTGAGCCATCTCTCCAGCCCAGAGTTAGACTATTTACATAGAAAAAATTTAAAGACATTTATAACTCATTTTATGTATAAATGTGGGTATGCATATGCCATGGAGTATGTGTGGAAGTCAAAGACAAATCTGAGGAGTTGGTTCTTCCTTCTACTGTGAACATCCTGGGGATTGTCAGCCTCAGTGGCAGGTGCCTTACTCACTGGACCATCCTTCCAGCCCAGAAAAATGTTCACATCTTGAAAACTCAGGATTTAATGGGTACCATACCTGCTTGGTCTTTCACATACTTCTTGGTTCCTGGTTGAGTTCCTTCTTTTCTACTGCAGTAATTTGTTTATTTGGGCTAGCCTCAGGCCTTGTAGTGATACTCCCCTGTCCTCCACCCCTGCCTTCGCCTTCCAAGTGCTGGGCCACAGGCTTGTAATCTATGTGAGTGGACTTCCAAAGTCTCGACGCTCCTGTTATATGGCTCTATAGCATCCTCACTTACCTCTCTTCTTCCTCTTGGAGGCAGGTCTCCCTGTGCAGCTATGGCTGTCCTAGAACTCACTATGTAGAGAAAGCTGGCCTTAACCTCACTGATTGATCCACCTGCCTCTGCCTCTCAAGTGCTGGGCGTGCACCAGCATCCTGGGCCTCTTTTTTTTTTTTTAATTGCCCCCCCCATTCCTATTATGTGTATACATGTGATCATGCATGTGCCATGGCATGTATGTGCAGGTCAGAGGACAGCTTTTTGCAGTTGTGTGACACATTTTTTTTCCTTGTAAGACACAACATACATGTCTGCTTACACCCTTAGAAAAGGCACACAAGACAGACCAGAGTAATGATTGCACCAGTGTTCAGTCTGCAAAGCAATGAGTTTTATTTTTTATTTTTTGTTTTTAATTGCAGTTACAAACAGGAGTGTGAGTGAAGGGTGGCTTATAAGGAGCAGGCATGACTTTTTTGCACCTGTTTCACCAGAAAGCCCACTCCAGCATGGGTGATGACTCCTGAAAACTGAAAACGGTGCTCTCTATGAAGCAGTGTGCATACAGAACATAAAGTTTAAGAAAATAAAGTTTAAGAAAAGAAAAGAAAAAAAGAACACTTGCTGCTCTTCCAGAGGTCCTGGGTTCAGTTCCCAGCACCGATATGCTAGCTCACAACCATGCCTTCGTTTGACCCCTGAGAGCACTAAACAACACATGGTATACACACATACATGCAGGCAAGGTACTCATACATGCAAAATAAAATTTTAAGAATGTTTTAATAAACAAATAAGCTGGAAGGCCAGCAAGATGGCTCTGTAGGTAAAGGTGCTTTCTGTCTGGGATCAAACTGAGAACATGCAGAACAGAGAACTGGCATGTGTCTCCCAACTGCAGCATTCCCTCCTGAATAAAACGTGTGCTCCAGGGGAGAAGGGAAGGCTCTCTGGCCTCAAAATGTCACATGTGGAGGAAAATATAAAACGTGGAAGATTCTTGAGGGCACTTGCCAATAATGTAAAAGGGAATGAGCAGTTGCTAGGCGTAGCTTTCCTGTTTTAACTAGCTGGCTTTCCCTATTTTCTCTCTTTCTCCCCTTATTTCCCTTCTGCTTTTTGGAATGGGGTTTTACTGCATAGTCGAGGTTGATTGGAAATTCTGTGTATTTCAAGCTGGTCTTGAACTTGGGATCTTCTTAGCTTAGCTCCTTGTGTGCTGAAACTAGTTATGTCCCAGCAATCAGACATCTTTCCACCAAGCTACTTCCCAACCCAGCTGGTTGCATTTTTATCTGACTCCTATGGTTCATTTATAGCTTACTGCTAACAAGATGTGATATGTAGTAGTTAATCAAATTTTGTGGAATCAACTTAAATTGATGGTGATTGTTGAGGGTTTGGTTAAGTGTATATTAGTTAAATTGTTAGGCCAGGAATAATGGTCCAGCTGCAATATTTTGGGTTAGTTCATTGTTAACATTTATTGCATGTATGTTACTCACTGTGTATGTATCAAGTAGAGTGACATAATTATTGAGCCTTGTTAATATTTCCTAAAGGTATAAAACCTAAGATAAATGAGGATTCAGATGTATATAGTGGATAATAGTACTTGCGGATTTCTAAGTGAGTGACCAAGAATACATTCCTTACTTTGCTGTATTTTAAGACCGCTGTTGTTGTTCTTTCCTGCCCACAAACCTTTAATATTTTTCTCTCTTCCCCCTCTAACCCATGCTGACCTGGAAGCACGTTTGGCTTGATTGATTCAGACGGTCCCTGCTATGCAGTAATGGTGTATAATGTGGTACAGAGCTGGGGAGTGCTCATTGGGGACTCGGTAGCTATTCCTGAGCCCAACCTTAGGCATCACCAAATCCAGCACAGGGGAAAGGTGAGTATGTCCGGGAGTCCCTGTAACTCACAGTCTGTAAATGGCACCAAACATGGAAGTAAAAGTAGTGCATGTGTATATGAATGCATGTGTGTGATATGTGTATGCTTTTGTGTGTATGTACTTGTTTAGGGACAATAGAAATATTGTCATACTAAAATGACATGATCAAAGCACCTTGAGGAGGAAGGGTTTATTCTGTCTTATTCTGTGTTCTGCATCACAGTCCTTCAGCAAAGGAAACTAGGCAAGAATTGGTGCAGAGGCTGTGGGAGGACACTGTTTACTGGGCTGCTTCTGGGCTTCTGAACCAGCTTTCCTGCAGCTCCCAGGATCACTAGCCCAGGGGTAGCCCCACCCATGGTGAATAGGACTCCATGAGTCATGAATCAAAACATGCACTGCAGGCTGCTCACAGGCCAGTCTGGATTGGGGGTCCCTCCTCCCTAATGACTTTAGCTTGTGTCAAGATGGAATTAAAAACTAGCCAGCATAGTATTGTATACACATGTCATGTGTAATATATGTGTTTTTGTGTGTGTTTGTGTATTTATGTATATATAGTCTATATATCTGATGAATGCATTGGTATGTATATTTTATATACACATGTGTGATATGTATGTGCTTTTGTGTATATTATACACAAATGAATGATATGTGTATGTTTTTGTCTGTATGCATCATATTTGTGTGTGTGCTTTTGTTTGTATGTATTGTATACATATGTATGATGTATGTTTGTGTTTATGTATCATATATACATGTGTAATGTGTATGTACATTTGTGTGTATGTATTATATCCAAATGTGTAGTATGTATGCTTTGGTGTGTATGCATTCTATACATGTGTGTGGCATATATGCTTTTGTTTGTATATATTATTTACACATGTGTGATATGTATGTACTCTTCTGTATGTTATTTATGTGTATATGATATGTGCTTTTGTGTGTGTGTATTATTTACACATGTGTGCTTTCATGTGTATTATTCACACACATGTATGCTTGCGTGTGTAATATATATTTGTATTTACACATAAATATATAAATTTATAAATATGTAAATTTATTTACATATATAAACATATTACATACAGATATATCTTTATTTTATTGTAAAGGAAAATTACTAGTAAGCAAAAAGAAATTAAAGAATAGTCTAAAATATCCCCTAGATATTTTAGTGATAGCTAGTGAACACATTTCAGGTTATTAGTTTTATTATTATTATTATTATCATTATTATTACTTTTGTATTTTTGAGACAGGGTCTCTCCAATAGCCCTGGATTCCTAGAACTTACTAGACAAAGCTGAACTCACTGAGATCCCCTGCCTCTGCCTCTCAGGTGCTGGGATCAAAGATGCATGCCACCATGCCTGGCTAGTCTTTCATATGATAATAAGAAACAGGCTACGTAAAGAGATCTTAGGTATTTTCCCAATATCAGAAAAGGTACTAGCTCATCTTCCTAGTTCAGAGGTGTCTGAGCTGCAGACAGGCTATTGGAAGAAGCTCACCCAAGGAATGCATGGCCAGCAATGTGAAGTGGGTCTTTTAGGCCACAGTAAAAGGGAAAAAAAAGATATTACATGTATGCATATGTGAACATCTCTAATTATTTGTGTATTTGCTTACATTCCTTGGACTTAAGACACAGTAGTAATGATGAGAGTTAACGTTTACTGAACACTTGTGAAAGTGCTAGACACTGCTGAGAATCTTACAGCCTGAATCATCTGGTTTAATTCTAATAAACAGGAAAGGTTGGGCTGGAGAGATGGCTCAGTAGTTAAGGAAACTGGCTGCTTTTGTAGAGGACTCAGGGTGATTCTCATCACCCACATAGTGGCTCACAACCATCTATAACTGGTTCCAGGGGATCCAACTCTCTCTTCTGGCCTCCACTGGCACTCACATATGTGCACATACATACATAAGAATAAAATAAGTAAATTTTAAAAGCCAAAACATGAGAGAAGACACTTAGTTATATTCTTACCATTTAGGTTGGGGTAGTCATCTATAGTACTACTGACGAAATCCAGTTCACTATCTGTTGTATAGTCTACAAGATAAAGATTATTTGTATTTAAAACTTAAAAAGAAATTAATTTGTGTATGTGTGTGTCAGAGGACAGCTTCTGGGAGGATCTTATTAACGTGCCCTTCTGAGGACCGAATTGAGGCCATCCTGCTTACACAGCAAGTGCTTTACATGTTGAGCCATCTTGCCAGACTTTTAATTTATATATATTTTTATACATATATTATTGTGTTTCGATGTGGACGGCTGTTTTGCTTTTCTGTATGTGTGTATACCTTCTATGTGCCTGGTGGTAGGTACCCTTGGAGTCCAGAGAAGGGCATTGGATCCCCTGAAAATGGGGTCATAGGCAGTTGTGAGCTGTCTGATGTTGATGCTGGATGTTGTAAATGGTTTCTGGCCCTATTTGGGCCAGAGGTCTGACCTTGCCCACAGCAGCTTTTATCCCACAAAGAAATAACTCAGAAGCTTATATTAATTTTATACTGTTTGGCGTATGTCTCACACACATTACTAGCTAGCTCTTTCATCTTAATTTAACTTATTTCTAGTAATCTACCTGCCACATGGCCCAGCCCGTTCCTTACATGGCTCTTCTTCGGATGTCAGATAGAGACTGACTAACTCCGCCCTCCTTCTACCTGTCTCTCCTCTGATCCTCCACCCACATCTATGGTGCTCCACATAGACCAAAACAGTGCTTTATTTACAGAATTGCATACAGAGAACAGTCTTACCACAGCTGGGAGCCAAGCATGGTTTCCCTGGAAGATTGGTGCAACTACTGAACTATTGTTGATGATTTTTGTTTGCTTTTTTCTTTTGGCATTTTTGGGGCACCTACCACCCAGCTCCCCAAAAAATCACTCACAGAGGCTTACACATGGAAACTTATTCTTAACTATAATTGCCTCTGGACTTTTTCCTTCTCTTACTCCTGTATATATTTTTTTTTTCTTTTTTAAGATTTATTTATTATATATACAGTGCCCTGTCTGCATATATTCCTGCACACCAGAAGAGGGCGCCAGATTTCATTATAGATGGTTGTGAGCCACCATGTGGTTGCTGGGAATGGAACTGAGGACCTCTGGGAGAGCTGCCGATGTTCCTAACCATTCCTAACCGCTGAGCCATCTCTCCAGCCCCACTTCTGTATATTGTATTTTTACTCTTACTCTGTGGCTGGCAGGGTGGCTGGCCTCTTGCACTCTCCTCTTTCTCCCACCCCTTGATCTCTTTTTTTCTCCTTATTTCTTCTTTTATATAGTCTATCTGCCTACCAGCCCTGCCTATCCTTTCTCCTGCCTTGCTATTGGCTATTTGACCATCAGGTGTTTTAGACAGACACTGTAACACAGCTTCACAGAGTTAAGTAAATGCAGCATAAACAAAGGCAACACACCTTAAAATAATATTCTACAGTCCCGAGTCATCTTTCAGCTTCTACAATTTTCTTCTTAACATTGAAACAATTTTTTTGATTTGTTTTTAAATTTATTTATTTGTATTTTATATACCTTGGTGTTTTGCCTGCATGTATGTCTTTGTGAGGGTCTTGGATCCCCTGGGACAGAAGTTACAGACAGTTGTGAGCTGCCATGTGGGTTCTAGGAATTGAACTCAGGACCTCTGGAAGAACAGTCAGTGCTCTTAACCACTGAGCCATCTCTCCATCCCCGAAACAAAATTATTGAAAGATATAGTGTAGTCATAAGTTTCTGTCCTGCCAGAAACTCTCAAATACCAGCAACTGATTCTCAAATAATTGACTTGGAGGCTTAATATTATAGTAACTGCTGGGCCAGTAGCTCTTACACTTAAATTAACCCATAATTCTTATCTGTGTTTAGCCACATGTACTTGGTACACTGGTTCTCAGTGCAGCATTTTTATCTTGCTTCCATCTGGCTGGCATCTGCTTCTCTGCCTTTCCTCTTCCCAGAATTCTCCTAGTCTGGTTGCCCCACCTGTACTGCCTGGCTACTGACCAATCAGTGTTTTGTTAAACCAGTACCAGTGACAAATCTTTACAGTGTACAAGAGCATTATCCCACAATATAGCACCAATAATGTTTTCATTTTTAAATGTACTTTATTATAAATTTATTGATTGTTTCACATATGAATTGCTTTTAATTCCCCTCATACTTGCCTATATTCTTGTTGGGACTTAGTAAAAAAAAAAAAAAGAAGAAGAAATACTTGTGAGAATTTTACTGGGTCTTAAAAGTGCCCATTTCACATTGCCAATGAGGCATTTCTTGGGTGAGGCCCCTCCAGTAGCCCAAGCAGCTGAGCAATCTTCTGAGCTGGGAAAACGAGCTAATACTTTTCCCATTATTAGCACAGTGCTTAAATTCCTTTACATAGTCTGTTTCTCATTAACATATAAAGAAGTAATCTTAATTGTATTTGGTAGGTTAATTTGGGGCTTTATACACAGACTAGCAAATTCCCATGCTTCTGCTGGCTGCTGTCTGTTTCTAGAAATTGGAGAAGCACAGACTCTCTGAGAGCTGGTGGCTCCCTCTTCTTAGGCAGTGCAAGCAATTTGCTTTTTTTGAATGGGGGAAGTGTCATGTTTTTGTAATTGATCTGTCTCAGAAACCATCTTCCTTTGTTCAGTTTCATCCAATGTAAGATAGAGGGAAGGGGGTGAACATGTGGGTGGGTGGAATAAGTTACTCTGCTGGAGTTTTTTTCCAACCTTGATCTGTCTTTTCTAGGACTATTCCTTCTCCAGTGTTCGAGTGGAAACACCTCTCCTCTTGGTGGTGAATGGGAAGCCACAGAACTCGAGCAGCCAAGCCACCGCCACCGTGGCTTCAAGGCCACAGTGTGAATGACCTGGTAGAGGGAGTGGAGGCCCAGAGAGAGTAGAGCTCACTGGGGTGTTGTGAATGGAGATTTCTCTTTCTGTAACATAGTGGAGCCTCTTCTCCCGACCTTGTCAGGAGTCGGGGCCATTACTGCTCCTGTTTGTCTCTCCACCTCTTCAAACCTGCTGACTTGAAGGAAGAGCCCAGCACTGACAGAACTGTTGGAACCCTGCTATGGGAGACTTTCCCTCAAGTCCTGAGATGTTTTCATAGTTCCTAAGATCCCTGGTTTTGCCTCCTTCCTGAGTCTAATATGTGTGTATATATTCGTTTACTATTTATTACTGAGGGGTTTAACTTTTCTATGGCTTCATTTTTTGAACCTTTTTTTTTTTTTTTTAATTTTTAGATTTAAGTTCTTATGGGTGTGGTGGCACACCTTTAATCCCAGAGCTCAGGAGGCAGAGGAAGGTAGGTCTCTATGAGTTCCAGGCTAGTCTGATCCTATATAGTGAGTTCTAGGCTAGCCTGGACTATATTAGTGAGACCCTGTCTCAAAAAAAAAAAAAAAAAAAAAAAAAGTTCTTTTTTTTCTTAGAGCTGGAAGAAAATTAAATCTGTTTTGAAAAAATTTTACCTTATAATTTTGTCTCCTTATTCTCTTCTGTTACAGGGGTTCTTGGTTTTAAGATCTCCAAAGTCTGTTGAAATAACACTGTTTTCTTTGGGTATTACACAAAATAGTTTATCTGGAATTGCAGGTCATTGAGAGCCATGGGTGCTGGGAACTGAACTCAGATCTTTTAGGTGAGCAGTGTGTTTTCTTAACTGCTAAACCAACTATCCAGGCCTTAAATTTTAATCTCTTATTTTGTGTGTGTGTGACATGTGGCACTGTATATGCAGGTCTGCATTCCTGTTTGCATGAGTGAGGAGGCCAGAGAAGGGTGTGAGTGTCTTTCTCTGCCTTATTGTCTTGAGTTAGGGTCTCTCACAGCCCAAAGCTAGCTGTTTTGGCTACCTGGTCATTAAACTCTTCAGATCTGCCCCTGTCTACCCTTCAGTGTTGGAGTTCCAGGTCCATGGGTCTTTGCTGGGCTTTTTACATGGGTGCTGGAGATTTGAACATGGATCCTCATGGTTGAGAGCAAACTCTCCTAGTCCCTAAGCCATCTTCTTAGCACTGTTGTGCCTGCCTGCCTCTTTTCCTCCCCCGTCCCCCACCAGAGACAAGTTCTCACTATGTAACCTTGACTGGCCATTATGTAGACCTGGCCAATAGTGAACTCAGAGATCCACCTACCTCTGCCTCCTGAATGTGATTAAAGGTGTGGAATTGCCATGCCTGGCATTGTTGGGGTTTTAAAACAAATTCTGTGGTAATGTTTGTGTTTAAGAACAATGAAGTTGGCTGGAGAGCTGGCTCAGAGGTTTAAGAACATTGGCTGCTGTTCAGAGAATCTGGGTTGATTTCCCAACACCCACATTGTAGCTCAAAACTGTCTGTAACTCCAATTACAGAGGATCTGACACCTTCACATAGACACACATGTGGGTGTGACACCAATATACATTAAAAAAAAAAAAAGAACAAAGAGATTGATAACATAGATCACTTCTTTTTTCTTTTTTTTAAAAAAATATATCTTGCTGGGTGGTGGTGATGTATGACTTTAATCTCAGCACCCCAGAGGCAGAGGCAGGTGGATCTCTGAGTTCAAGGTTAGCCTGGTCTACGGAGTGAGTCAGGACAGCTAGGGCTACACAGAGAAACCCTGTTTTGAAAAAAGAACCCCCCCCCCAAAAAAAAATCTTACAGGACTACTTGACTGTTTCATTTTGTATGTATGTGTGCGAATGTGCATGCATGTATGTATGTGGTATATGTGTGTAGAAGCTACAGGTGGATATTAACTGTCCTGCTCTGTCAGTCTTCACCTTATTTTTTCCTTGAGCAAGCACAAAGGATACTCCTGCCTCTCCTCCACAACACTGGAGTTGCCTGAGTCTGTGTGGCCATGGCTGGCTTTCTGTGTACGTGCTGGGAATTTGAACACAGATTCTCATGTTTAAGGCAGGCACTCTCAATCCACATAGCCATTCCTCCAGCTCCCAGTCTCTTTCTGAGAACGCAGTAGAGTAGGTTATCATAACAGGCAGGAGTCTCAGCTACAGAATCAGCACCTGGGATCAATTTCGGCTCACATGCAGCCACTAGCCCAGTGTCCTGGCCCTCGTGTTGAGCATGTGAAGACTCATTTCATCTTGAAGTAGACTTATAAGGTAAATGGAATCCTATTTTATAGATATGGACATGAAGTTTCACAGGTAACTACCAGAGATTCTTTGATCACCTGTGGTGAGCCTCATCTGAGCTCCATTTGCAGCCTTGTCTTATGAAGAGTTTAATAAAAGACAACATATTACTTATTTAATTTATTCTTTGTGTTTGTTTTTAACTTTTTTCTGTGTCTTTTTAAAATTTTTTTTATTATGAATAAAGTCACATTTTCTATCTGTGTATATCCTTATTCAAGGTTCCTTCCCCCTCCTAAACCCTCCAGTCACTCTCTGTTCTCCACATCTCCCCATCTCCTCCCCAGCATGGGCAGGAGGATCCAAGGTCCCAATATTGCTCAGTTCAGCATCCACTCCTGGCAGATCCAGTTTCCTCCTCCAACATCAAGACTGAGTCAGGTGTTCCTCTAGGGGGAGTGGGATCCAAGATGTCAGTCCAAGGTGTTTCAGATCCCAAGCTGTTCAGTGTTTGTGTTTTGCAGCTTGGTCATGCTTTGCTTTTTGCTTTTTTGTTTAGAGTCCACTAATGAGTGAGTACATCCCCTGCTTATCTTTTTGGGTTTGAGGTACCTCTCTCAGGGGGATATTCTCCAAATTTTAAGATATCATTTTTTTTTCTCTGCTGAGTAGTACTCCATTGTGTAGATGTAACATAGTTTGTTAATCCATTCTTCAGTTGAGGGGCCTCTAGGTTGTTTCCAGGTTCTTGCTGTTACGACTAATGCTGCTATGAATATAGTTGAGCTAATGCCTTTGGAGTGTGACTGTGCATCTTTAGGGTATACACCCAGAAGTGATATTGCTGGATCCTTGGGGAGATTGATTCCCAATTTTCTGAGAAACCGCCATACTGCATTCCAGAGTGGCTGAACAAGCTTATACTCCCACAAACAATGGAGGAGTGTTCCCCTTGCTCTGCAGCCTCTCCAGCATAGGCTGTCATCTGTCTTTTATCTTAGCTAATCTGTTAGGTATCAGGTGGTATCTCAAAGTTGTTTTGATTTGCATTTCTCTGATGGCTAAAGATGTTGAGCACTTTTTCAAGTGCCTTTCAGCCATTCATAATTCTGCTGAGAAGTCCCTTTTTAGTTCTGAACCCCATTTTTTGATTGGATTATTCAAGGTTTTGGGCTCTAGATTCTTGAATTCTTTATATATTTTAAAGATCAGTCCTCTATCACTTGTAGGGTTGGTGAAAATCTTTCTGATTCTGTAGGCTGTCGTTTTGTCCTATTGACAGGGTCCTTGGCTTTACAGAAGCTTCTCAGTTTCAGGAGGTCTCACTTATTGATTGTTGTTCTTAGTGTATGTGCCACTGGTGTTATATTTAGGAAGTGGTTGCCTGGGCCAACTCATAGAAGGGTATTTCCCACTTTTTTTTTTCTATCAAGTTCAGAGTGACTGGTTTATGTTGAGGTTTTTGATCCACTTGGATTTGAGTTTTGTGCAGGGTGACAGGCTCGGATCTATTTGCATTTTTCTACACACTACCAACCAGCTATGCCAGCACCATTTGTTAAAGATACTGTCTTTTTTCCATTGAATATTTGGGGCCTTTTTGTTGAAGATCAGGTGTTCATAGGTTTTTTGGTTAATGCCTGGATTCTCAATTCTATTCCATTGATCCACAAGTCTGATTTTATGCCAGTACCAGGCTGTTTTTATTACTGTAGCTCTATAACTTGAAGTCAGGGATGATGATGCCTCCTGAGGTTCTTTTGTTGAGTAAAATTGCTTTGGCAATCCTGACTTTCCTGTTATTCCAAATGAAATTGAGTGTTGTTCTTTCAAGGTCCAAAAAATATTGTGTTGGGATTTTGATGGGCAGTGCATTGAATCTGTAGATTGCTTTTGGTAGAATTGCCATTTTTACTATGTTGATCCTACCAATCCAGGAACATGGGAGAGCTTTCCATTTTCTGATATCCTCTTCAATTTCTTTCTTCAGTGATTTAAAATTTTTGTCAAATAGATCTGTTACTTCTTTGGTTATAGGTACTCCCAGATATTTAATGCTATTTGCAGCTATTATAAAGTGTGATGTTTCCCTTTTTTCTTTTTCAGCCCTTTTATCTTTAGTGTATAGAAGGACTACTGATTTCTTTGAGTTAATCTTGTATCCTGCTACATTGCTGAAGGTGTTTATCAGCTGTAGGTTCCCTGGTAGAATTCTGCCAGTCACTTATGTATACAATCATATCATCTGCAAATAGAGATAGTTTCACTTCTTCTTTTCCAACTTGTATGCCCTTAATCTCCTTTCATTCTCTTATTGCTTTAGCTAAAACTTTAAGAACTATATTGAATAGATAAGGGCAGAGAGGACATCCTTGTCTAATTCCTGATTTTAGTGGGATTGCTTTAAGTTTTTCTCCATTAAGTTTGATGTTGGCTGTCAGCTTCTTGTAAATCACCTTTATTATATTGAGATATTGTCCCTGTATTCCTGTTCCCTTCAGAGCTTTTATCATAAAGGAGTGTTGGGTTTTGTCAAAGGCTTTTTCAGCATCTAAGGATATGATCATGTGGTTTTTTTTCCCTCTATTTTTTTATATGATGGATGATGTTTACAGTTTTTTTGTATGTTGAACCATCCCTGCATTTCAGGGATGAAGCCTACTTGGTCATGGTGGATGATATTTTTTACATATTGTTGTATATGGTTTGTCAAAATTTCATTGAGAATTTTCGCATCAATATTCATGAGGGAAGTTGGTCTGTAATTCTCCTTTTTTGTTGTGTCTTTGAGTGGCTTGGGTATTATTGTAATTGTGGCCTCATAAAAGGAATTTGGCAATATTCCTTCAGTTTCTACTGTGTGAAATACTTTGAGGAGTAATGAAAGTAATTCTTCTTTGAATGTCTGGTAGAATTCGGCACTGAAACCATCTGGACCTAGGCTTTTTTTTTTTTTTTTTTTTTTTTTTTTTTTTTTTTTTTTTTTTTTTTTTTTCTTAGAAGGCTTTTAATGACAGCTTCAGTTTCCTTAAGGGTTATAGGTCTGTGTAGGTAATTAATCTGTTCTTCATTTAATTTTGGTAAATGGTATCTGTCCAAAAAGCTATCCATTTCTTCTAGGTTTTCCATTTTTGTGGAATATAGATTTTCAAAGTATGACCTGATAATTCTCTGGATTTTCTGTGGGTCTGTTGTTATGTCCCCCTTTTCATTTCTGATTTTGTTGATTTGGATACTCTCTGCTTTTTGATTAGTTTGGATAAGGGCTTATCTATTTTGTTGATTTTTCTCAAAGAACCAACTCTTTAATCCATTGATACTTTGTATTGTTCTTTTTGTTTCAATTGTATTGATTTCACCTCTAAGTTTGATTATTTTCTGCCATGTACTTCTAGGTGAGTTTGCTTGTAATTGTTCTAAGGCTTTCAGCTGTGCTGTTAGGTCTCTAGTGTGGGATTTCTCTAGGTTTTTCATATAGGCGTTTAGTGCTATGAATTTTCCTCTTAAGACTGCTTTCATTGTGTCCTACCAGTTTGGGTATGGTATGGATTCATTTTCATTCACTTTAGGCCCTGGTGGTCCGATATGATACAAGGGATTATTTCCATTTTTTTGTATCTGTTGATATTTGCTTTATGACCAATTATGTGGTCAATTTTAGAGAAAGTTCCATGAGGAGCTGAGAAATATGTATATTCCTTTGCATTTGGGTGGAAGCTTCTATAAATATTTATTAAATCCATTTGCATCATAACCTCCATTAGACTCCTTTCTCTTGTGAAAGTGGGGTATTGAAGTCTCCGACTATTACGGTATGAGAATTGATGTGGGATTTGAGCTTTAGCAGTGTTTCTTTTATATAGGTAGGTGCCCTTATATTAGGGGCATAAATATCCAGGATTGAAATCTCCTCTTGACCAATTTTTCCTGTGATATATAAGTAATGACCATTTTGGTCCCTTTTAATTGCTTTTAGCTTAAAGTCTACTTTGTTAGATATGAGGTTGGCAACTCCAGCTTGTGTCGTAGGACCATTTGATTGGAAAATCTTTTCCCCACCCTTTACTCTGAGTCTGTGCCTGTCTTTGTGGTTGAAGTGTGTTTCTTGTTTGCAGTAGAGGGAAGGCTTCTGTTTTTGTATCCATCTTGTTAGTGTGTGTTTTTTTATACGTGAGTTGAGTCCATTGATATTAAGGGATATTAGTGACCACTGATTGATATTTCCTGCTATTTTTGGTGGTAGCTTGTATGTATTTTCTTTCTCTGGGCTATTCTTCTGTGGGATTATTGATTGTTTGTGGTTTCATGGGTGTATCTGGGATCCTTAGGTTGGAATTTTCCCTCTAATGCTTTCTGGAGGGCTGGATTGGTACACAGATATTGTTTCAGTCTGAGTTTGTCTTGAAATATCTTGTTTACTCCATCTATGGTGATTGATAATTTTGCTGGGTATAGTATTCTAGATTGGCAGCCATGTTCTTTTAGTGACTGTACAACTTCTGACCAAGTCCTTCCAGCTTTCACTGTTGCCATTGAATAGTCATGTGTTATTCTGATGGGTCTGCCTTTATAAGTAAGTTGGCCCTTTTCTTTTGTGGCTCTTAAAATTTATTATTTGTTCTGTATGTCTTGTGGCTTGATTAATATGTGGTGAGTGGAATTTTTTTGGGGGGGTCATATCTATTTGGTGTTCTGTAAGCTTCTTGTATCTTTATAGGCATTTCCTTCCTTAAGTTAGGAAAGTTTTCTTCTATGATTTTATTGAATACTTTATCTGTGCCTTTGAGCTGGTATTCTTCTCCTTCTTTTATTCCTATTATTCTCAAGTTAGGTCTTTTCATGGTGTCCCAGATTTCCTGAACATTTTGTGTTATGGCTTTTTTGGTTTTAGTATTTTCTTTGACTGAGGTATCTATTTCCACTACTGAGTCTTCCACTTCAGAGATTCTCTCTTCCATCTCTTGGATTCTGTTGGTTGTGCTTGTATCTGTAGTTCTAACTCTTTTCTTCAGGTTTTCTATTTCCATCTTTGCCTCATTTTGTGCCTTTTTTATTGCTTCTATTTCAGTTTTTAGTTCCTGTAATGTTTCTTTCATTTTTTTTTTTGGTTTACCTTTTCTTAGATTTCCTTCAAGGATTTGTTCATCTCTTCCAATTTTTTGTTTGTATGTGGTCTGTTTTTAACTTTTAGTCTGACTTAGATTTATTTTGTTATTATTTTGTGTAGGTGGATATTTTGCACCTATGCATGCCTGATACACAAAGAGATGGTAAACTTGCATATGGGTACTGAGAATCAAACCTGGGCCATTTGCAAGAACATGTGCTTTTATCCACTGAGCTAGCTCTCCAGCCCTGTATTTGTGTTGTAGATTGGCATACAAGTGGCGTGTTTCATCATGATAATTTCATAGATTTTCTCCGTTGGGCCTTTCCTCCCATGTAATCTTTTATCCTACCCTCTGATCCTTCCTGTCCTTTGGGTCCCCTTCTTCATCACAGAACTTCTGCTTTCATGTCTTATCTCTCTCCTCCCTCATTTACTTTATTTAATTATGTGCATGTGTGTGTATCTGAGTGTTGATATTTGTGAGTGCAGGTGCCCATGAAGGCCAGTATTGACTCCCCTTGGAACTGGAGTACAGGTGGTTGTAATCTGCCTGATGTGGATGTTGGGAGCCAGACTGGTGCTCTCTGTAACTACACTGTGGTCTCCTGCAAGAGCAGCAAGTCCTTGTAACCACTGAGCCATCTCTCCACTTGCCATATCTCTCTGTATATGTATATATCCCCATTCAGATTCCTCCTTTTTTGCGGACCCTTTTCTAGTACTGATTCCTACACGCCTCCTCTATATATGCACATGACATAAAATACAGATGTGCATGTGAAGAAAGAATGGTTTCTGCTGTTCTCTAGTCTCCTTGAAAGTCCTTTTGAGACAGCTCAAGACTGCAGCAGGACTCTGCTGCTCATCCATTTGCCTGGAGGCTGCATGTCTCCCAGCCTCTTGGAGGGGAAGGGCCATCTTTGCTCAGTGCCAGTTAATCATGGGTTAGTGTTCTTACTGCTGTTTTTACTCACTTCCTGACCACTGAGCTGCCTTTTCTTTTTGTGTATTCTTCATTCTTTCCATAAGACTCATCACTGCTTGGCAAGTTGAAGGTGAAGATGTTTGAGGATTGCTGCGATAGCATATGCCTTAGAAGTATATCCTTGCTACTTTAACTAGTGTCCTGTATGTTTAATACAAGCAATCCCCAAGGGGGTTGGGAATGTAGGTGAATAGCAGTGTACTCAGTGAATGTGAAGGTCTGGGTTCCACCACCACCAACTGCAAAACAAACAAAAAACAACAACAAACAAAGTCCATAGTATTCAAAACAGTTAAGGCTTTACTTCTTATTATTGGGCAAATGGATAATGTCCATCGTTGTTAGAAAATGAGAAGCAGGGCTGGTTAAGAGCATGTATGGATCTTGCAGAAGACCAGAATGTGGTTCTTAGCAGCAAGTCAGGTGGCTCACATCCACCTATAATTCCAGCTCCAGGGCATCCAACTGCTGGCCTCCACAGCATAGGCATGCACATACATAAACACATATTCACATACAAATAAAAAGAAATCTTTTAAAATGGGAGGAAGTTTTATCTATAGGGGAAAGGATTAAGTGAGACAAGAAATGCTGAGCAAGTCTCCTATAAATGGAAAGGAAGGACATGATGTGTTTAGGAGACACAACCAGGGATTGGAGACTTGGCTCAGCCATTTAAGACTAGGCTCACAACCAAAATATAGGAGATAAATAAGTGTGTCTGATGACAGAGTTGGTATTGGTGTTGAAGAAACCATCTGAGGTGGCTTCCCAGGTTTCCAGCCTGGGTGACAGTATGTGATGATAGCTGATCATATAGTAGGAGTGGTCCCCGGAGATTTTGATGTCTCTCCATTTTCTTGGAGCTCCAATAACCATTTCAGTCATCTGCTTCCTCCTTTGGGCTGTGTTTTTTGAAGGTGTCCTCATAGTTGACATTATGGATCCTTCTATATGACAGAAGTTCTCAATAAATTTATGTGGGACCAATGAAAACACTCTTGTCATCACATGCTGGAGTGTTCTTTATGGCTCTCTTAGTTGGTATTTGGCAATTTGACACAAACCTAGATGTATCATTGAGAAATGCCTTCATAAGATTGTCGTGTAGGCAAGTCTTTGGGAGCATTTTCTTGATTGATGATTGATGTCTTAATTAATGATTGATGTGAGAGGACCCAGCTGACTGCGATTGGCACCACTCGGACATCCAGTACTGGATGGCATAAGTTAGGGGAGCAAGCAGTACTCCTCCATGGCTTCTGCCTCAGCTCCTGCCTCCAGGTTCCAGCCCTGAGTTTCTACTCTGACTCCCTCAGTGACAAAGTTGACCTGAAAGCTATAAACTGAAATAAACCTTTTCCTTCGCACATTGCTTTTGACTATTGTGTTCACCACAGCACTAGAAAACTAAGGCCATGGCTAATTATTTTCATCTTAATTATCATATGTGGATTCACTTGGAAGAGGAAGTGGAAACTCCCCGAATATGGGTTTCTTCCCTACCTCCTCCACCACTCCCCCCTTCCGCTTTCTCTTTCTGCTCAGAAAGTGTATAGTGATGCAACTGTGTGAGTCATTGCCCCTCAGTGCTGTGGGAGCCAATGAACTTTAATTGGGGCTTACTCTAATCACTTTTCTCTCCTCGCCCTCATTTCCTCCTCTAACTAGTTCTCATGGGTCCCCTACTCCTGTACAGGGAACTCCGGACTTGTGCCTGGAGACCCTGGGGACTCACTGCGTTTCTTTTTCTAATTTGTTTAGACAACTTTGTCTTTGGATTGGGCCTGGGAGAAGAGGATTCCTCTGGGCGTTGTTTTCAGAGGCAGCTTGCGTGCTGCCAAGCTCTTCTAGGTATTGCTAGCTATGGTGTTCTGCATTTATGTTTTGGTTCTTGTTAGCAGAGAGGGGAGAATATCTGAATGAGGTGCTCAAAGTGAGCCTGTTGGATGATGGGAGAAATGAATAGGTGAAAAGGCAAATCACTGAACCTTGGTATTGTGGTCCATAGATTGCTCTGTTAGCAAAGACCTTGTGGGAAACTAGACTGTCTTTTTGTTTGTTATTGCCCAAAGCAGAGTGAATATGAGTTTTGATGCTTTGGCCATTAATTTGGTTATATTAAAAATACTTTTAATATAGATTTTATGTTTTATAGCAGGTTTAGAATCAGCAACACCGAATGAAAATACAGCATTTTTGTGTACCCACTTTCCCACTGAATTCCCAGCCTCTCGGATTAGCATCTCATACCAGAGGAGAACATTGTAAATAATCCTGGCATAGCTTGATCACTTAAAGTCTATAATTTACACCCTTTATGAATATTTTATGGGTTTCATAAATGTGTGTAGAAATGTGTTATGATTGCAGTGTCGTGCAACATAGTTTCACTGTCTGAAGTCTTTTGTGTTTTACTTACTTAGTCATTTTTTCTTCCTAATCCCTGACCATTTTATATTCCTATAGAATATTAAGTTGCAGTCACAGAGTACATAACATTTGCTGCTTGACTTCTTGAATTATTTCTTAAAAGACGTATACTTCTATTATGTTTTTCTGATTTTTTTTCTTTCTCCTCCTTTTTGTTTTGTTTTGTTGTTTTTAGAGACAAGCTTTCTCTGTGAAATAGCCCTGGCTGTCCTGGAACTTGCTTTGCAGACCAGAATGGCTTCGAACTCACAGAGGTCTGTCTGATGAAGTTTCATCAGTGATTTTTCTAGTCCTCAACCCGTGGGTCAGGACCCCTTTGGGGGGATTCAACAACTCTTTTACAGGGGTCACCTAGACCATTGGGAAACATTTACCATTCGTAACAGAAAAATAACAGCTATGCAGTGGCAACAAAACTAATTTTATGACTGGAGATCACCACAATATGAGAAATTTTATTAAAGGGTTGCAGTATTAAAAAGTTGAAAACCACTGATTTAGAGGGTATTGTAGGAAAAGTGTAATAAGAGTACAGATAGATTTTAATGGGGTTGCTATATATTGCTTTAGAGTTTACCCTCTTAGTTTGTGTTTTGATCACAAAAAATGTCACATACACAGGCAAGTAATAGATCAATTGTTAAAAACAATAAGTTAGTCCAAGATAATTTTGGCTTTGGTCCTGTAACATTTTAACTTTACACTTATTGGAATTTCAACAACATGAGTGTAACATGATGTTTTAAAATAGATGTAGCATGGAAGTATGTAACAAACAGGATGTCTTCAAGGAGCGAAGACAGCCGATCGAGGAGACAAGTGTTCTAGTTCACATTAGAAGAGTTTAGGTATCAATTCTTGCAAAGGGTTTAACTAAGATGGGTCTGAGAGAACATACCAGAAATACCTAATATTATCTTTTCCTTCTTGTTTGTTTGTTTTGGTTTTTGAGACAGGATTTAACTGTGTAGCTCTGGCTCTATAGCCTAGGTCAGCTTTGAACTCACAGAGATTCTTATACTTCTGTCTCCTGAGTACTGGGACTAAAGCTGTGCACCACCACCACTACCACCACCACCTTGGCCTTTACTTGTATTCTTTTCTTTAGATTTATTATTATTATTATTATTATTATTATTATACTTGTATTCTTATCAGAACTAGTCAGTTTGATCACTGAGGAATAACCCAGCAAAATTTTAAACATTTTGCAAATACAGCAGGATATAAAGAATATGAAAGTACAGGCTATAGGGAACCACCATTTATTAGTGACATTAAAAACTTTAATTATTAATCTAGATAATTGAAGACTGTGGCCATGATAAGATTTTGTATAGTGGGCCAAATTTACAAATAAATTTCAATTTTTCCCAGTGAAATAAGACCTATAACCACATGTAATTTGCTCAATGATAAAATAAGTAAACAATATTTGGAGAAATCTATTCTTATGTTTTAAATGTCTCATTTACTAAAACAATAAAGCACAATATTTTTTTGGACCATTTTTTTGTGAACATTATTAAGATTTTGTAAATGTTATCATAAGCAGACCAATGTTTAAGAAAACTTTATTGTAATAGAGAATCAGTCATGATTTTGATCTGGTTGGAGCAGAATCTTGACATCAGTAGTTATTATTAATTGTTATATAATTACTTACACTACTATTTCAGAATTATTTTGTTTTCTACAGTATTTATTTATTTGAGCTCGAGTCCACTATTAGCTGTGGATGGTCTGGAACTCACTATGTACACAAGAATGATCTCTAACTCATAGAAACATCCTGGCCTCTGCTTCCTGGGTGTTAGGATTAAAGGCATGTGCCACTGTGTCTGCCTTATAAAAGTTTTTTAATGTAGAATTACTTTTATTTCTTTAATATTTTAATCAACCATATACTTTGTATTTTTAGATCTTTTAAAATTTAATGTCTTAATTGTGTATATAAGATTTAAAACCAGTTATGCTTTAAGACTTATCAAGTCATACTGAAAATATCTAAAATATTTAACAATTATAGACATAAGCAGAGCATGGTAATTAATTTTATTTTATCTTTACACTTAAAACTATATTTTATTTTTCACTAAGTGGAACTGTTACCGAACTTGGGAGTTACAACCTGCGCCCTAAGCCAGGCCTGCCCACCCATCCTCATTAAACTAACTAAGAGTCAAATTAATAGTAGAAAGCAGAAAAAGATATATTTAGTGTGGCCATGTAAGGAAGAGAGATGAAGAGATTCAGTGAACCCTTCAAATCCATTTTTGGGGTTCTCAAGTGAGACTGAAGTTTAAAGGAAGGGCTAAAGGCACATCTAAGCAGTCAAGGTGTGGTCCTGCCTGCTACTGGCCCATCATTTCTGGGCTTCAGTGTCATGATGAAAGGTGGTCTGACAACTTGTCAGAACTGTGTGCTTCGTTTGCCCTCTCTAGCCCTTTCTGGTTGCTGGGGAATTTTCATTTCTTTGGGATCTATTGTTTTAATAGTCTTTCAGTCTGATAGTCAGATTTAAAGACACAAGTCTCTGTTCAATAGAGACTTCTGCCAAGCCTGTTACAAAAAACTAGTTTTTTGAGACAGGGAATCACTATGTAGCCTTGACTTGTTTCAAACTCACAGATTTGACAGCTTTTCCTCTATTACAATCATTTTAAGTGTACTGAAAAAGAGAAATAACTTTAAAATAATTTTCTTTCTATCTGTCTGTCCATCCGTCCATCTGTCTGTCCATCCACCCACCCACCCATACATCCACACATACATATATACAATATGTGCAAAGGGACATAAAGTTGGAAGGTGATGTGGTAGGGAATCTTGAAAGTTAGATGAGGCATTGAGGGGTGAATATGATAAAGGTATATTGTATATGTACATGAAAACACCAAAGAAGAAAATAAAAACATTTTTAATAGCTTAATGAAACCTTTATCTTATAACACTAATGAATTTACATATTTATATAAATAAATAGCATTTTAAGGTTTTATGAAACACTAGACACAAACATATCATTACAATAGGGTTTAAGAACTTCAGGGTATCCATGCTTATAATAGACTATGTACTTATCAGACCTTTTAATATATAATAAAAACACATTTACAAATATGCATATGAGCATTTTTTAATTCAAAACATCCCTTCATGAAAAGACCATAAAACCTTAGCACCCAATAAAAATAAACCAAAAAAAAACCCCCAAAAATGTCTGAGCTGGCCATAAGTTTATTACACAGTTCTCTTTTTTTTAAGGACACAAAACAACATGTGGAAAAAACCTATCATAGATACTTGGTGCACCTTGAACACAAGCTATGCAGAAGCTTCTAGCCTGTCTCCTTGAGGTGTAACAAGACTTCTATTGTAAAATATCAAAAGGTGGAGTTTGTCATGTAGCCTGAAGGTCAAGTCTTCCTGAAGATATAGAAAGCAAAAAGGGAGGTGCCTTCCCTGATAAAACTGTCTTTTTAAATGTTACTTTAGTTCAAAACTTTCATTCTTTTCATTAAGACTTAGATTTAATTGTTTCCTCTTTTTCTTCTAAGAGAATAAGAAAAGAAAAAAAAAATATACTTTCCTGGTTAGACAGCATCTGCCTGCTCAGCACCAGTACTATCCAGTAAAGTTTAAAGACATAGATATGTACAGCAACTCAGATCTACATTCTTCTAGTATAGCCTTAAAAGTAATAGAAGTTAACCCTTTCCACAGAACACTCTAGAAAAGGACAACAGAGGAGACAGACAGGGAAAGAACAAAGCAGAGCACTTCTTTAATTGATTTTTTGTTTTATTTTGTGTTAGTGGGTATTTTACCTTCATGTATGCTGTGCACCATTTGCATCAGGTGTTCATGGAGGCCAGAAAGGGATGTTAGATCCCCTGGGACTGGAGTTACAGATAGCTGTCAGGTGGGTGCTGGTCGAATCTCTGTTCTGTGAGAGAGCAGCCAGTGGTATTAACTGCTAAGCTAGCCCAAGAAAAAGAACTTTTAAGATTTCAGATTGAGAGCAAGTGCTGAGGTGGTTATTCCCAATGTATTGCTTTTGGATCCAGAATGTGCTACTCTGGGGGTATAATTTTCTCACATGTCTCAGGCTTCTCTCTTGGAGACAAAAGAGCGACTTAGAATATTTGCAGTCCTTCTAATGATATCCCTTTGAAAAGCAACGTACTGTTTCACCTGACCCAGGAACATGGTATGGCTGAGTCTAGGGAGTCTCTGTCTTTAGTACCAATGGCATTTATAAAATTTAAGTATATTTGGTCAGAAAGCAAAAACAAAAAGCAAAACAGAAGCAAAAGAACATAGGTAAGATGTAAGCCTTTCAACAAGACTGATGAGCCAAGTGATAAGTAACTCATCAATGGTACAAGATGGATCCAGGTATAAGTTCCTTCCCTCCCCCCACCCCCAAGAACTGTTAGTGCCAAGAGAACAGAGATGTGGCACCACCTTGTCCTTAGCAACCCAAGGAATTCCCTAGACTTAGAGGCTTCAACTCAGGCCAAGCCAGAATTGGTGACTCCAATGATGAAAGCAATTTTAGGATAAAACAACAGTAATAGATTCTCTTTGTGGGCTATGTCCCATAAGCAATGGTATTTGAAAAGGCTTTCAGTACCAGGGATAAATATCCTCCACTGGAGGATATCACTATTGTACGAGTGGAAACTTCTTGCTTAGCAGGTCAATATTGTGCCATGGCAGGTTCTACACTTGATAATACCATTGATGTCTGGGCTGGCTGGGGTTATTTTTGTTAACCCGACACAGACTAGGGTCATTTGGGAAGAGAGAATATCAATTGAGAAAATGCCCCTGCTAGATTGTATCTGTGGGAAAACCTGTGTGACATTTTCTTAACTAGTGATTGGTGTGGAATGGCCCAGTCCATGTGAGCATTGCTACCCCATGGACAGGTAGCTCTGGGATTGTATAAGAAGGCAGGCTGAGCAAGCTGTGTGGACTAAGCCAGTAAGCAGCATCTCAATGAACTCTTTTTCAGTTCCTGCCTCCAGGTGCCTGCCTTGAGTTTCTGCCCTAACTTCTATTCATGGTGGATGGTATGCTGAAATAAATAAACCCTTTCCTCATCAATTTTCTCTTGGTCACAGTGCAATAGAAACCCTAAGACAGAAATTGGTACTAGGCTGTGGGGTATTACTACAACTGACCTGATTAATAATGTGTTTCTGGGAGGATTGTGGTGGTATTTGAACTTTGGGCTGGAAAAGTCACTGAGTTCTGAGAGCTCAGTGGGCTGTTCTGTGGGATCTTGAAAGACAAGCACATTGTGAAGTGTTCATTTTTCTTTATCAATAAAAAATCAGGAGTCAGCTTCAGATCTCACTCCACCTAAAGGAACACCTGACTTACTCTTGAGGGAGGGGGGACAAAACTGGGTCTGCCAGGAGTGGAGACTGAACTAAGCAATATTGGGTCAGTGGGACCATGGGACTGTCTGCTGCCTCCCCAGGGAGGGGATGGGGAGTTGTGGATAAGAAAAAATGATCTGATGTGGCGGGAGGGGGAAGGGACCTTGAATAAGGATATACAGGGATAGAAAGAGTGACTTCTTTGTTAATAATAATAATAATAAAGAAAAAAAATCAGGAGTCAGATATTGCGGTAAGAACCTGAATGATCAGAGAAGTAGAGAAGCCACCAGTGACCTCCGATTTCTTCTGTTTCTCCACCCTAAAGGGGTAAGCTTCTCTCTCAGCCACGCCTTACTACTTCCTGTCTCCTGTCATCAGCCCTCCAAAAACCTCTATGGTTAATTTTGATTAGCTAGTGGCTAGCTCAGCCCTGTGACTCAAAGCAAGCTTTATTGTCAGAATGAGATCAAAATATCACACAATGTTGAGAGCAAGATGATGGAGGCCTGGCTTGTGAAGTTTTGAAGGGAAGCAAAGATTCTAGTGGTGTGGTATGTGTAGTGTTTTGTGGTGTGTGGTCAGCTGAAGAGTTGACTGTGATTAAGATGAGACCAAAACCATTAAAATAAACTCTTTGCTTTGCTGGGATAATGGATGCTGTTATCAAAAGCTGAGAAATTAACACTGATTAGGAAGAGGCCAGACAGTGCACCTTTAATCCTAGTACTCAAGAGGCAGAAGCAGGTGGATATCTGAGGCCAGCCTAGTCTACAAAGCAAGTTCTGTGACAACCAGGGCTATTCAGAGAATCTCTGTCTTAAAAAACAAAAACTAAAACAAAAAACCAACCAAAAAAAAAAAAAAAACCAACAACAACAAAAAACCAAAACCAAACCTTACAAAGCAAAACAAAACAGAGACAATTATCATTGATGGAGAGCCTCCTTCTGGAAAGTGTTCCCTCAGGGTCAGCATACAGAGGCTGTGGTCTAAAGGCAGCCAAGGCTGTACCTCTTTAAATTTTTATTATATTTAAAATGTTTTTTTCTTTTTCTTTTTAACACACCAACCACAGTTCCCCTTCTCCCCTCCTCCTACTCACCCTATAGCTTCTCCCTACCCCTCTCTCCCACCCACCCATCAAAGAGGATATAAGGTCTCCCATGGGAAGTCAACAAAGTCTGGGATATCAAGTTGGCAGGATCCAGCCCGTCCCCACTGTATCAAAGCTGAGCAAGGAATGGCTCTATGAGGAATGGGCTCCAGGAAGCCAGTTCATGCACTAGGGATAAATCCTGGTCCCACTACCAGAGACCCCACAAACTGCCCTGGCCAACAACTGTCACTGCCCTGGCCAACAACTGTCATCCACATTCAGAGGGCCTAGTTTGGTCCCATGCAGGTTCCCCAAAGGCTGTCCTTCTTACTGGCAGCTGAACTTGGTAATGGGTGATAATCTCCCAGGTGGTATTGATTTTGCAGGCACAAATAGTAACTGAGGCATTGCATCATGAGAGGCAGAGCAAGGCCATTGATGAAGGTACAGAAATCTCAGAATTAAAAAGAAGACAATACCAGGAAGAGAAGGTGAGGCTTGGCACAATGTAGTAGCACCAGAGTCTCATGAGAGCTTAGGAGAAGAAGCTCTTGGTGAGGGTTCAGTCCAAATGTAGCATTTTGGAGATGCTGGGACCAAGGATAGCAGCAGATGTTCCGTGGAGCTGACCTGAGTCAGCGAGACAAACTGCATGTGCTTTAGATGGTTGAGCTAGAGTAGTGAAGCTAGCTGACAAGGTCATTTGGAGCTCAGAGGATCATGAATCTATTTATGTTAGTAACATAAAAACCTGAAAATTTAAAGCTACTATCCACTTATAAGAAATAAGATTCAGCATTTGTCTTTTGGGGCCTGGGTTATCTCACTTAGTAGAGATTTCCCTGATTTATTTCTAAAAATATTTATTTTTAATTGTGTGTGTGTATGTGTGGTGTGTCTATACTTGTAAGTGTATATGCTCTTAGAGGCAAGAGGTGTTGGATATTCTGGAGCTGGAGTTATTACTATGTGTGAGACATACAACACGGGTGCTGGGAACTGCACTTAGGGCCTCTGCAAGATCAGTATAAAAAATAGTAATAAAAATCATGTGGTACAGTCACCAAGACAGATATGTAGACCAGTGGAACAAAAACAGATCATCCAAATATAAGTGTATGTAACTACACCATTTGGTAATTGACAAAGAAGCTGTGGTGGTTTGAATGAACCCCCTACCCCCATGGATCATCAGGAGTGGCACTATTAGAAGGTGTGACCTTAATAAAGGAAGGGAAACCCACAGAGACAGATACCTGAGATACTGGGAGCTCACTGACTCTGGGTTGACAGATGGAGAACCTGCATGGAACTCAACTAGGCCCTCTGAATGTGGATGACAGTGTGTGGCTTGAGCCGTTTGTGGGGCCTCCGGTAGTGGGACCAGGATTTATCTCTAGTACATGAAGGGGCTTTTGGGAACCCATTCCCTATAGAGGGATACCCCTTGATACAGGGGAGAGGGTCTGGGTCCTGCCTCAACCTGATATCTCACACCTTGTTGATTCCCCAAGGGAGGCCATGTCTTTGAAGAGTGGATGGTTAGGTGGGATGTGCTTTGAGGTTTCAAATGCTCAAGCCAATCCCAATGTCTTTCTCTGTCTTCCTGTTGCTTGCCAATCTAGATGTAGACCTCTCAGCTACCTCTCCAGCACCATGCTTGCCTGTGTGACACCATGCTTCCTGCCTTGATGACAATGAACTAAATCTCTGAACCTGCAAGCCAGCCCCAATTAACTGGCTTCCTTTGTAACAGTTGCCATGGTCATGGTGTCTCTTCACAGTGATAGCACATTGACCATGAAAGAAGTAAAAAATACTGGAGAAAAGGCAGCATCTTCAACAGATAGTGCCAAGATATCTGGATGTCTACATGCAGAGGAATAAAATTAGATCAATATCTATCACCTTTCACAAACGCTAACTCCAAATGTGTCAAAGACCTGAAACCTGAAGCACTGAGATCACTAAAAGAAAATAGGCAGTACCTTACATGATATAGATATGGCAAAAGTATGTTCTTTTTTTTTTCTGCTTAAAATTTCATGTTTATTTATTTTTTTTTTTATTTAAAAGTTTGTTTTTCACATACCAACCACAGTTTCCTCTTCTCTCACTTACTTCCTAGCTTCTTCCCACCCCACCATCCACTCCTCAAAGACATGGCCTCCCTTGGGGACTCAACAAAGTGTGAGATATCAGGTTGAGGCAGGGTTCATCCTTGCAAATTCCTGGAAGTTTCCCTAGCACCTGGTTTCTTCCTAGCCCTAAATGATTTCCTCTGTCAAGATATAGATTTCATTGTTCTCCCTGTGCCCTTCCCCCAACTCTATCATTCATTTCTTCATGTTCTCTGCTCACTTCCCATTATTCTCCCTGCCCCATACTACCAAGTTACTAGGAGATCTTATTGGCTTTCCCTTCCCAGGGGAATCCATGGATATCTCTCTTAGGGTCCTCTTTTTTACCTAGTTTCTCTGGGGTTGTAGATTGTAGTCTAGTTATCCTTTGCTTTTTGTCTAATATCCAGAAAAGTATGTTCTAAGTAATATGGAGTAATGCTCTTAGTACAGTGTAAAGATTTGTCACTGATATTGGTTTAATAAAATGCTGATTGGCCAGTAGTCAGGCAGGAAGTATAGGCAGGGCAATCAGATTAAAAGAAGTTCAGGAAGAGAAAAGGCAAAGACACAGTTGCCAGCAGTTAAAGAGGAAGCAAGATGAGAATGCTGGACTGAATAAAGTTACTAAGCCATGTGGATAGCTAAACATACATAAGAATTATGGATAAATTTAAATGTAAGATCTAGATAGTAATATGCTTGAACTACTGGCCAAGCACTTACTGTAATATTAAACCTCTGAGTAAATTATTTGGGAAGTGGCTGATGAGTATTTGAGAGTTTCTGGTGGGAAAGAAAATTCTGATTACAATATACTTCATTTTTTTCTGTAACTGAGACAATTATAAGAAACAGTTGGCAAGTAGTCCCTCACAAAACCAATATGCTTCTGCATACCTAAGGAGACAATCAAACCAGTGAAGAGGGCGCCCACAGAATGGGAGAGAATCTTGGCCAACTATTTTTTTTTATTAGTTAGATTTATTCATTTATTTTACATCTATGCCGAAGTTTCCGAAGTTTCCCCTTCTTCCTTTCCTCCCATCCCCTCCTCTCTTCTCTCTGCTGCACCTATTCCATTCAGTCCTCCTCTGTTTCTGTTCAGAAAGGAGTAAGCCTCCCTACCTCACTCTGTAGACCAGGCTGTCCTCCAACTCACAGAGATCCACCTGCCTCAGTCTCCCATGTGCTGGGATTAAAGGTGTTACTACCACTGCTGGCTCTGGCTCTCTTCTGTTAGTCCTCACAGTGTTTCTCACTGGGTAGATGGGCTGATGTTATCATTGACTCGGGCACCTTCTTCTTTGCCTTCCTTTTCTTTTCCCTGATCATTTTTCTCCACCCATCTTTATAGAGCTCTCTCTTGGCTGTTAATGAACTTAGTGCACTCAGTAAATTCTCTTGTCAAAAATCTTGTTTTTAACTTGCTTGTTTGCCACATTGTAGAGTCCAGTTTTGCCATGGTAACACTGATGCAATATTCCTTATTGAACAGTACTTATTCCCTTGATATCTATAATATCATCCTTCTAATACGTTCACACATATAAACAACTCCACATTTTCTTTTTTGTACTGTTGTCATTAATTTTTAAAATTTTTTTTATTATGAATAAAATCACATGTTTCTATCTGGTTTATCCTTATTCAAGGTCCCTTCCCCCTCCCACCACCTCCAGTCACTCTCTCTTCTCTACATCTCCCCATCTCCTCTACAGCATGGGCAGGAGGTCCCAAGGTCCCAATATTGCTCAGTTCAGCCTCCACTCCTGGCAGATCCTATTTCCTCATCCCAACATCAAGACTGAGTCAGGTGTTCCTCTAGGGGGAGTGGGATCCAAGTTGTCAGTCCAAGGTGTTTCAGATCCCAAGCTGTTTAGTGGTTGTGGTTTGCAGCTTGGAGATGCTTTGCTTTTTGCTTTTTTTGTTCTGACCAAGTCCTTCTAGTTTCCATTGACTAGTCAGGTGTTATTCTGATGGGTCTGCCTTTATAAGTAAGTTGGCCCTTTTCTTTTGCAGCTCTTAAAATTTTTCTTTGTTCTGTATGTTTTGTGGCTTGATTATTATGTGGCAAGAGGACTTTTTTGGGGGGGTCATATCTATTTGGTGTTCTGTAAGCTTCTTATATCTTTATAGGCATTTCCTTCTTTAAGTTAGGAAAGTTTTCTTCTATGATTTTATTGATTTATCTGTGCCTTTGAGCTGGTATTCTTCTCCTTCTTCTATTCCTATTATTCTCAAGTTAGGTCTTTTCATGGTGTCCCAGATTTCCTGAACATTTTGTGTTATGGCTTTTTTGGTTTTAGTATTTTCTTTGACTGATGTATCTATTTCCACTACTGAGTCTTCCACTTCAGAGATTCTCTCTTCCATCTCTTGGATTCTGTTGGTTGTGCTTGTATCTGTAGTTCCAGCTCTTTTCTTCAGGTTTTCTATTTCCATCTTTGCCTCATTTTGTACCTTTTTTATTGCTTCTATTTCAGTTTTTAGTTCCTGTAATGTTTCTTTCATGTTTTGGTTTACCTTTTCTTGGTTTTCTTTCAAGAATTTGTTCATCTCTTCCAATTTTTTGTTTGTATTTTCTTCTATTTCTTTAAGGGAATTTTTTGTATCTTCTTTGAAGGCTTCAATAATCTTCATAAAGGTGTTTTTGGTGTTGCTTTCTTCTGTTTCTTCTTCATTGCTCTGTTCAGGTATTGTAGTTGTAGAACCACCACTTTCTTCTGGAGTTACCTTGTTGTTCTTTATATTATTATATGTATTTTTGCACTGGCGCCTGCCCATGGCTTCAGTGGTTCACAACTAGGCTGTTCCTAGTCAGTTGCGGCAAAAGGGCTTGTATGTCTCCTGTCTCCTCTGAGCAAGGGGTCTGCTTGATCTCTGACTCTGCTCTGGACAGGGATCTGAATTTCAAGTCCTCAGTCCTTCTCTGCTGATGCAGTTGGAGGTGGGGCCGGCTGTGCAAGGTCCCCTCCTTTAGGTGTTGCTGGAGGAGCCTCCCACAGCCAAACCCTAGTTCTTTCTGCTAAGGAGAGTCTAGATCAGGTACTACAGTTTGATCCTGGTCCTGAAACGCAACCTTCCAGGTGGGGAATCAGGTGCTGGATCGTGCTCACCTCACCTCTGGACCGGGTCTCCACATTTTCTTAAAGACCAAGAAAACACATGTCACGTTTTTCTCCTCTTTCCATCTGTAATTTGTCATTTGGATAAATTCCTGGAAGATGAATTTACCTGAAAAGCCATTGGCCCTTCTTGCTCACATCTAACTGAATGTCTTTGCTCCCTCTGCCCCACTCTTGTTACTGTGAGGCCTTTGGTAGCTTATTCTACTCTCAGCCCCTACACCTCAGCATCATGAGATTCCACATGTGAGCGCAACAAGCAGTACTCCTTGTTTTGTGCTTGGGCAGTGTCTCTCTAGTGCAATGGTTACTGGGAAACATCACCTCTTATAATAGTTGCAAATAGTATTAAATACCTTGGAGTAACTATAACCAAAGAAGTATCAGATCTGTTTGACAAAAATTTTAAATCTCTGAAGAAAGAAATTGAAGAAGATATCAGAAAATGGAAAGATCTCCTATGTTCCTGGATAGGTAGAATCAACATAGTAAAAATGGCAATTCTGCCAAAAGCAATCTACAGATCCAATGCACTGCCCATCAAAAATCCCAACAATTTTATAAAGACCTGGAAAGAACAATACTCAGTTTTATTTGGAATAACAGGAAAGTCAGGATTACCAAAACAATTTTGCTCAACAAAAGAACTTCAGGAGGCATCACCATCCCTGACTTCAAGCTATAGAGCTACAGTAATAAAAACAGCCTAGTACTGGCATAAAAACAGAAATGTGGATCAACGGAATAGAACTGAGGCCCCCGACCTATGAACACCTGATTTTTGACAAAGTGGCCAAAAATATTCAATGGAAGAAAGATAGTATCTTCACCACATGGTGTTGGCATAACTGGATGGTAGTGTGTAGAAAAATGAAAATAGATCCAAGCCTATCACCTTGCACAAAGCTTAAATCCAAGTGGATCAAAGAACTCAACATAAACCTAGCTACACTGAACTTAATAGAAAAGAAAGTGGGAAATACCCTCCAACACATTGGCACTGGTGACCACTTCCTAAAAATAACACCAGTAGCACAGACACTAAGAAAAACAATCAATAAGTGGGACCTCCTGAAACTGAGAAGCTTCTGTAAGGCCAAGGATACAGTCAATAAGATAAAATGACAGCCTACAGAATGAGAAAAGATATTTACCAACCCTACAAGTGACAAAGGGTTGATCTCTAAAATATATAGAGAACTCTAGAAACTATAGCCCAAAACCTTGAATAACCCAATAAAAAAATAGGGTTCAGAACTAAAAAGGGACTTCTCAGCAGAAGAATTACAAATGGCTCAAAGGTACATGAAAAAGTGCTCAACATCTTTAGCCATCAGAGAAATGCAAATCAAAACAACTTTGAGATACCACCTTACAGCAGTCAGAATGGCTAAGATCAAAAATACAATCGACAGCCTATGCTGGAGAGGATTCGGAGCAAGGGGAACACTCCTTCATTGTTGGTGGGAGTGTAAGCTGGTTCAGCCACTTTGGAATGCAGTATGGCAGTTTCTCAGAAAATTGGAAATCAATCTTCCCAAGGATCTAGCAATACCACTAATGGGCTTATACCCTAAAGATACACATTCCCACCCCAAAAGCATTAGCTCAACTATATTCATAGCAGCATTATTTGTAATAGCAAGAACCTCGAAACAACCTAGATGCCCCTTAACTGAGGAACAGCAAGCTGTGGTACATCTACACAATGGAGTACTACTCAGCAGTAAGAAAAAATGATATCCTAAAATTTGCAGGCAAATGAATGGATATGGAGAATATCATCCTGAGCGAGATCTTACAAACCCAGAAAGAGAAGCAAGGGTTGTACTCACTCATTAGTGGACTTTAAACAAAAAGCAAAGCATACCCAAGCTGCAAACCACAACTACTGAACAGCTTAGGATCTCAAGCACCTTGGAGCTCATTCCCTCCAAAGGAACACCTCACTCAGTTTTGATGTTGGGATGAGGAAAGCAGATTTGCCTGGAGTGGATGCTCAACCTTGGGGCCTTGGGACCTCCTGTCCTTGCTAGGGAGGAGATAAGGAGATGGGGAGATGAGAGAGTGACAGGGAGGTGCGGGAGGGGGAAGTGAGTTTGAACAAGAGAATACATAGATAAAAAATGAGACTTTATTCATAATAAATAAAAAAGGAAAAAAAGAAATTGGAGGAGTTTTATTTTTATTTACAATTTTTTTTTTTTTTTGAGAGAGTCTCCCCATGCAGTCCAAAATGGTTTGGAACTTGTTATATAGACTAACCTGACTTCGAACACATGGAACTCCACTTGCCTTCTGAGGGCTGGGATTAAAGGCGTGTACCACCATGCCTGGTTTAGATTTAATTTTTATAAGACCAATTGAACATAGTTTTGGGTTTCTCTGTGTTGATATGTTTTTACTAGAAGGGAAAGATTTGCTCACCATTATATCTTAGTTCCAGAATTAGAGTCTTAGGTGAAACTCCTCTCTGTCTTGTGTTCCTTAATGGGACACATATGGAAGTCTAGAATTTATGCGGCTTTCCCCACAGTTCCTCTCTTTCCTTAACTCTAGATCATCTGCTAGAGTTACTAGAAAATATACTAAACTCCAGCTTAACCCCAAGGGTTGGGAAAAGAATGCCCTTCAGGGGAAATGAGAAAGCCTCTGAGACCAACTGGGAAGGGCAGTGAGTAGAGGGCGATTGTTACAGTAATCCCTGAGAGGAAGCAGGTACTTAAACATCTCAGCAAAGTCCTAGGAAACAACAGGTCTCCGGAGTCTCTGGAAGTGAAGTGAACCCACATATGGATCAATTCCCCTTAGTGAGTTTTCCTCACAGAGCCATCGAGGCGGTGCCTGACACTGAGGTGAGGTTCCAGCGTACTCATTTTCTTTCTCCAGGCTCATCTAGAAAAACTAGTCTTCATGCAAGAGAAAAAGACAGATGGATCAGATTACAGCTAAATCGGTGACGTTATAGGGTACTTTTTACTTAATAACTTTAACTACTCGAGGTTTCTCAGGAAAGACAGGAGATGGGGAAGAATAGCTTCTTAGATGGGGAAGACGTTCCAAATGTGGATCAAGCATACACCCTTAATCCTGACATGCGAGCTACAAAATCAGGCTACTGTCTGTGGCCATGAGGCTTGTCTGAGTAGCAAGTTCTGGGTCAGAAAGGGATACCTAGTGAGACTCCATCTCCAAAGAAACCAACTAGACAAAACCTCCAAACGTTGATGTGTGAATATAGGACAAATGTGTGAATAAGGACAATATTCACTGGGTGAAAAATTTTGAACCCTCTCTGAGCCATAATTGCAAAATAAGTAGCGAGTACGGGAAGATACACTGCCCCCCAATATGTTATTGCTGTGATTTTTAAAGCATCACTCAAAAACAATCTCATTTTCCAGGAGTCATCCAGTGATGCATTCCCTTTCTCAGGCTACCTGGAGAGACAGTGTGCTGAGTGAGCAGTCTGGGAAGAAGGACATTTAATCAAGCTATCACATTTGCACCGGTAGGTAGGTTTAATAGTCAGTTGATTAGTTTCTTATACTGAAGGAGGACATATTAAGAAGCTAATCTTTTAGGTTTATAGATGAAAAATTGCTTTATAAATTCCAAATGCACGAGAAACTGCATAAATGGCAGAAATCCCACTCTACTAATCTGTACTTGAAAGTAACTTCAGAAAACCTAGCCACTGGGGTAAAGGTTAACAACTGGATTATCATTTATACCTGCTGGGAGAGGGGAAATCAATTTTCTCCAGTAGAATGAGAATGTGTATATCTAACACTTCAGGATAGGCCTCATGTTTAGGACTAGCTGACCAACTCACAGTATTTTTGTGTGCTTTTCTTTGATTATAGTTTGGTATTTTCTTTTTGGGAGTGGTTTTCTTGGTTTGGGAAATTTTGTTTTTTATTCGTATTTTGAGAAAGAATCTAAAGTTGGGTGGTTAGGGAGGGAGAGGATCTGGAAGGACTTGGGAGAGGGGAAGAATATGATCAAAATACATTTAAATTTAAAATTTGTTTTAAATAATAAAAATATAACATAATAAAAAAGTAACTTCAGAACTTCTAGAAGATAGGATTGTGGGATTTTGCTGAGCCACTCTATTTCATGAGTATGAAAACTGATTATTCTTTTTCAGTTAAGCATCCTCTCTTTGATCATTCTATTACTTATCTACATTTTTTTAAGGCTTCAGAAAAAATATAATACTGCTGTTGATGAATCTCTTATAGGGCACAGCGGTAAGAAAGGTAAATTGCAGCTGTCATAGCATATGGGATGTGTCCTTGATATTATTCACATTAAATAGGTGTGATCTGTTTCTCAAAACAAAAATCAGGAAACACAAGTGGATCTCTGTGAGTTTGATGCCAGTCTGATCTACAAAGCTAGTTCCAGGACAGCCAAGACTGTTCTGAGAAACCCTGTCTTGAAAAACCAAACCAAAAAAACAAAAACAAAAACAAAAACAAAAACAAAAACAAAAACCCAAAATCAGGCAACTCAGATCTCATGATTCTATTTCCTTGTTTAAAAATATTTAAGTCCTTTATTTATCATGTGTAGGTTGGAAAGGTATGGGCTTATGTTTTACGAACAAATACCTGTAGTTCACTTGCTGAGTTTTTAAAAGGAAGATAGTAAAACGCATCTTCTGAATTCTCCACTGGTTAGGAAGCTAGACATTGGAGCTTGGATGCTAAGCCTTTCGTTCTTCCTCAAAACTCTTGAGTGAGGACTAGAGAGATGACTCAGTAGTTAAGAGCACTGGCAGTTCTTTCAGAGGACCTGGTCTGAGTTCCAGCATCCACATGGCAGCTCACAATCATCTGTCTTAGGATCCAATACCCTCTTCTGGCTTTGCCGAGTCCCAGGCACACATGTGGTGAGCAAACATACATGCAAGCAAAATGCCCATACACATAAAATTAAATAATAATAATAATAATAGTAATAATAATAGAACCACAAATAAGAGAATAGAAATAGTGTAGCTCAAATTTTTGTTCTCAGGGATCACAAATGATCTTTCCTTTAAATCTTGGGTTGTTTGATACCTTGCAAACTTCTTTCTCTTCCATTCCTTATGACCGCCAATATCCAAAACAGGAAATCTAAAATTAACAAAAATTCAATATATAGACTATTAGTTTTGTTAAAACTTTTAAAAAATTCATATATTTAATTATTTTTTAAAATTGTTTTTATGTGGCAAGGGGAGGAGCAGGTATATGAGTGTAGGTGTATGTGAAGGCCAGAGCTACGAGATACCTTTGGAACTGGAGTTATAGGTACTTGTGAACTATCCATTTTGGGTGCTGAGAACTGAACTCATGTTCTTTGCAAGAGCACTTCTCCTAACCACTTTGTATCTCTCAAGGCCCCTGAAGACCTTTCACCAGATCACTTTCAGTATTAGCCAATTGCAAAACTCCTATTTTTAAATACGTACAGTTGCACATTTTATTTCTTCAATTAATAAATGCATCATTTTTGCTATTGATGCACAACTTACTGTCCAAATATTTGAAAATGGCTCTTCTCTTTTCCCCCAACAAATTAATTCTACCAGATGAAATGGAAGAAGAAAACCCTCCATTTCTTCTTAGATTCCTTTATAAAATTATCATTTTATTCACTCTTTAAGTTCATCAAGAAGTGGCTGGGAAAAGCACTTAATGCTCTTCTACAGGTCCCAGGTTTAACCCACTTTTCATGATTGTAGACATCTACGGGACCTTCACAAATCCACATAGGAAACATAAACATTTACATAATTAGAAATAAAAATAACTCTCAAAAGAAAAAAGGAATCTCATCCCATTTTCTTTATCTCACCTCTGTGGCATTGTAAGTATGAAAAGATATTTTTCAATATGCTGGCTAGACAGATACTAGGGTATAGGAAAGCATTAAGCCAGAGGGCAGTGACTTCAGAAATAATAAAAGTAATATCCATAGCAAGGCATAATGCTTTGGAATGAAGGCCTCTCCATTTTTTGAATAGTACTTTCATTGTTAGGGTGAGTTCTAGGCATACACATTATTCTTTGTGAAGGTTAGCCAGAGCTGCTGTGCATGTAATGTACAGGTCCATGGAAAAGTTACATGATCTCTGCTATGCAAATAAGTGATGGGCAAATAAGAATGAAGCTGACTGACCTAAGTTCAATCATAGCCAAGGCTCCAGCCATTGGGCTCCAAGCTTCAGCTATGTGGTGTCAAGTTTTTTCTGCATTCCACAGCTAATAGTTTTAGATTTCGGAACCATCCTTCTGAAAATGCCATAATGAAGACTAGCTCAGTTTTCTGTGTGTTGAGTAGAGGTTAGAATACCAGCTGTAATCAAAAAGACTTTCTTCTGATGCCAGAGAGGCAGAATTGGAAGTTTCTGGTTTTGTGGAATAGTGTCTGTGGAAGATTACATCACCAGTTTGTGAGAAAGCACTAAGTATTGCATGGAGGCTGGAGGGAGAGAACAGAGATTGTGGCGTAAGCTAAAAGAGGTTTTGACAAATTGAGTATATGAATGTGTAATGAAGATAGGGCACTTGTTTGAGAATTTTGTGGATTAAAAGAAGAAAGATGACTCAGCAGTTTTACTCAGTTGGTTCAGTTTCAAGCATCGACCTATTGGTTCACAGCCATCCGTCACTCCAGTTGCAGGGGATTCTCTTCTGAACTCCTCTGACACCAGGCACATAATGGTCACACACATACATGCAGGTGAAAGACCCACACACAGAAGAAAGTAAATAAATTATAAGAAAGGAGAAAATTTAAGAGAGACACATACAAACACAGAAACTGAGACACACACAGAGAGGGAGAGAAGGAGAGAGAAAGAGAGAGAGAGAGAGAGAGAGAGAGAGAACAATTGGGCCATTCTCAAATAGCCTTTCTCAGGCTTATATCACACATTGTCCTAGGTGATCCAGGACATCACCCTAGTGTCTGAGTAAAGATGGGCCAGTCTAGAGGAATCCTGCAAAGGTAGGCCAGAGCAGCCAAAGGCTAGGGCTTTTAATTCTTTCTTTAAATTTTTGAGTAAGAATGCCCTCTGACAGGAATTAGGGGATCTAACAGTTTGTGAGGACCCTCAGAGACCACTTCAAACAACCCGTTAGTTAAAGGACCAAAATTAGGAGACCACAGGCAGAAGAAGTTATGTAAACCCGAGAAATAGAGACCCATAGCATTTGTAAGGAGAGCCATGTTTCTGTGATGGATTGTTTTCTTTGAAGGTTTGGCTTCTGTGGGTAAGGGATCCCAGAGTCTCAAGTTTATTATCTTTGTTTTTAAAAATTGTTAATCTGACGTGGGCCAAAGACCTTAACTGAAAAGTTATTGGGTGTACAACCACTCTTAAAGGCAGGCCCCATGCCCAGCAGTAGATGACCAATACAAAATGAATTCAATGGCATCTTTGGAGATTATTTGCCTCATAATGCCTTGCCAGGGTATTTATTTAATTATTTGTTTGGCTTTTTCCTTATATGTCCTTTGTGTATATAATGTGTTTTTTGATTTTGTGTTCTTATGGGATTCCTGTGTGTGTGAGTATCTATGTTTCTGCTTCTATACGTGTTTCTTGTGCTTTGTCTTTGGTTGTTTGATTTGCCCTATTACCCTGTTACAGTCTGCTTTGGTTTTGTATTTTTATTTTATTATTTTTTAAGATGCTTTCTAATAGAATGAGGAAGAAAGAGATTTGAGTGAGAAAGGAGCTGGGGAGGATCTGGGAGAAACTGGAGGAGAGGAAATCATAATCAGAATATTCTCTGTGGGAAAAAAGTCTGTTTTTTAATGAGAGAAAAAAAATTGGTACTCTGGAGAGGTGGAATGTTGCAGGTCTAGAGGCTAATTACTTTATCTTGGGCTAGTTCTGGTCCTACAGAATAACCATTTATTGTCCCCCTGTATTAGAACAAACAGCCCATAAAAACAGATACATTTTTAAGAATCTATTGACTTAGTAGGCAACTAGCATCTACCTATCCAAAAGCCAAGAATGACATCAGATAGCTTTTTGGGCCTATAGGAAAGCTTCCCCCATCTCACTGCATCTGCCTCTTTGATGTAACCATCAATGTATTTTAAATTGGCCTTGATTTATGACTTTCTATGTTCTGTAAAACTATAAAAACATTGTAAAACTTCTTCCATATTGGAACATGAAATTTGGAGTAAGCTAAATTTGTGCTCCTAGGCCATGGTCTCTTGAAGTGGCTCCATAATAAACTATCTCTTATTCCCTTAAAATAAAACCCAGAAACACTGCTAGAGAAAGGCACCAGGAAGACTCTCAAATTGATGGGGTAGACAACAGCATTCTGAACAGAACTTTGGTAGCACAAGAACTAGTTTCAAGTACCAACAGATGAAACCAGCTAGGGTTAAAAGGCTTCTGCACAGCAAAAAGAAACCATCAGCAAAGCAAACAGTCTATATCAAGGAAGAAAATTTTTCCTACTACTTTTCAGATAGATGGCTGATATCCAGAACGTTAAAGAATTACAGAAATTAAATACCAATAAAATAAAACTACCAATGAACAAGTGGGTTATGAAACAGGCAGTTTTCAAAATAAGAAACATAAAAGGCCAATAAATATTATTTTAAAAAGTGTCCAGCATCCCTAGTCATCAGGGAAATGCAAATTAAGCCTACTTTGAGATAGCACCTCACCAAGTTAGAACACTATTACTTTGCTCTCTGACAACACATGCTGGAGTAGATATGGGGGAACAGGAATGCCTATTCACTGCTGGCTGGGGTGCCAATTGATTCAGCGATTAAGGAAATCAGTCTGAATGTTCCTTAAAAACTTCAAAATACAACTACCCTATGACCCAGCAGTTCCATTCCTGGATGTATTCCCAGATAACTACATACCAACAAAGATATTTGTTATCTATTTTATTCCTGACTTATTTATAATATCAAGGAAATAGAACCAACCTAGATGCCAGCAACAGATAAATAGATAATAGAATTGTGGTACATATGCAAAATAGAATACTATTCAGCTATAAAGGAATATGAACTTATACAGTTTTCAGGGGAATGGGTAGGCTTGGCAAGTATAAGATTAAATAAAGTGACCTAATCTCAGAAAGACTAATAACCTCATGTTCTCCCTTGTATGTGGTTCCTAGCCTATAGTATATAACATATACATACACAAACACACACATAAATAAAATTGTAAGTGTTGGTAAACTATAGCATTGAGAAAGAAGAATAAGAAAGGGTAACATGAGGTAATAAGAATGGACCCAAGAGTTGAGAAAGAGGATATGAAGCTAATTGTATTTTAAGGTTCAGTCTGTCGTAGTTTTCTTTTCTTTCTTTGTGGTAGATAAGTGTATAAAAATATCATTGATAGTGAAAATTTAAAACCCCAAGTGAACCTCCATGACTCCAAAATGGCCATTCTCATGGTATAGAAGTTCACTGTGATGTATAGTTTCAGACTGAGTAAAAATGTATTGGAGTGACCACCTCAGTCTAGTCTATTACAATAAAGTGTTTTGAATAACAAATTGTTTCATCAAGGATGATATGATATTCTTTATCATTTCTGTGAACAAGAATTAAGTAAAGTAACGGTGTGGGTAACAGACAGGCTCATGGAGGAATTATAAAGAAGGAAGTCATCTTTATACTGGAGCAGAGTGCTTGAAGAGGAGAGAACTGTGAGAGGTTTAGATCCTATGGGTAGGCCTGCCTTACATTCCATTGCATATTCTTAGATGAGGCAACAGGGACAGCTGTGTCTAGGACAACAAGAGAAGCTTGAGCATCTAATTCCCACACTCCTTATCTGTTGCTAGAGAAGGGAACAGAAGAAATCTACCCCTGTTATGAGTTTACTGTTTTACTATGGCAGAAAAAGCTCCAAGTACTCGAATTCCATCTAGGCCACCAAGAGAGTGAATGCCTGCTGTAAGACCTTTGGGCATTCACTAAAAAGTAGTGTCAGCCAGGATCTGTCATTCTTAAATGTCCTTCCCAACTGGAGATCAGATAGAGAACCATGTGCAGGAAATTCAGAGATTGATTGGAGCCAGCAATGAAGATCCATAGATGAGTCTTACGGTCAGCTGCCTCATTAGATGCTTTTAAATGGCCCAAGAGGCATTTGAGAGATGCTATCACAGTCTACCAGGACAGAGGAGAAAGAGCTGGTTGGCATCCATACTCACAGTTTTTGGTGTGCTTTGTGGGATTCTGAGTGAGTAGCAAAAATGGTTAGTACATTTCTTGAACTGAGGATTGTGTCTCACTGAGGAGAATGAGGCTTACAAACTTGAGAAAGAGCACTCATCCAGCAAATTTATTTATTTTTATTTTTATTTTATGTGAATTGATGTTTTGCCTGCATATATAACTATGTAAGGGTATCAGATCTCAGAATTACAGACTGTTGTTAGCTGCCATGTGGATGCAGGGAATCGAACCCCAGTCCTCTGGAAGAACAGTCAGTGCTCTTAACCGTTGAACCATCTCTCCAGCCCCATCCAGAAAATTTATTAAGGGCAAAAAATGAGAAATACATGCAGGTGAGAAGGTCTGTAAGGCAGAAAAACTTGATCAAGCCACAGGGTCTAGGGGCTTTTACATCATCACAGATGAGTGGTGGTGTCAAGGAGTAAAGGCACAAGATGACTGTTCTCCCACACTTCAGTGCACTGATACATTTATCGAAAGGCCATAGTTCTATAAGCTCTATAGAATAGAGCTTAGTGCCTGGGAATCATGAAGTTAAGTTATTTAGGGTTTTTGTGTTCAGAAGGCCAGTGTCCTTCATTGTAGCTTGTTTCTAATAGCATACTTCTCTTTTTATTTCTGTCTCAGGAGGACAAAGTAGATGAGAAGGAAGAGGTTATGTCATTGGTATAGGACCACAATCAACCCAAAGATAGGATTGGTTCCATCTGCTTTCAGGATATTCATGTCTTTCCTTGTATAACTTGTTTGACTCACAAAGACCTTGAGATATGCCAAAATAAAGGAAATTAAGGTTAAGCTCATATCATTTTTCCTCATATATTTAGATCCTATGAACAGATCAGCAATACATGTTGTGACTGAATTTATTCTCTTGGGATTCCCTGGCTCTTGGAAGATACAAGTTTTCCTCTTTGTGTTGTTTTTGGTGGTTTATATCTTGACCTTGCTGGGAAATGGAGCCATCATCTGTGCAGTAAGATGTGATTCACGTCTACATACTCCCATGTACTTCCTTCTGGGAAATTTTGCCTTCCTTGAAATCTGGTATGTTTCGTCCACTGTTCCCAATATACTAGCTAATGTTCTCTCTAAGACCAAGGCCATCTCATTTTCAGGATGCTTCCTCCAATTCTATTTCTTCTTTTCACTGGGTACAACTGAATGTCTCTTCCTGGCAGTAATGGCTTATGATAGGTACATAGCCATTTGCCGTCCATTACATTACCCTGCCATCATGACTAGGAGGCTGTGTGGCATACTAGTGTCTTCATGCTGGCTCATTGGATTCCTTGGGTACCCAATTCCTATCTTCACTATCTCCCAACTCCCCTTCTGTGGTTCTAATATCATTGATCACTTCCTCTGTGACATGGACCCATTGATGGCTTTGTCCTGTGCCCCAGCTCCTATTACTGAATTTATTTTTTATGCCCAAAGTTCCCTTGTTCTCTTTTTCACTGTTGCATACATTCTTCGATCTTATATTTTACTTCTCAGGGCTGTTTTTCAGGTTCCTTCTGCAGCTGGCCGACTAAAGGCCTTCTCTACCTGTGGTTCTCATTTAGTTGTGGTGTTACTCTTCTATGGGACAGTAATGGTAATGTATGTGAGTCCGACATATGGCATCTCAACTTTGATGCAGAAGATCCTTACACTTGTATATTCTGTAATGACTCCTCTGTTTAATCCTCTGATTTATAGTCTTCGTAATAAGGACATGAAACTTGCTCTGAGAAATGTTTTGTTAAGAATGGGAATTGTCAAAAATATATGAATCAACGAGGTGACTCATTTACATGTTCTAATAAAGAACAAACTGGAGATATATCAGTTCATTCATCTGTCTTTTACTCTGCTCTTTTTTTTTTGAGACAGCATTTTATGTATTCCTGGTTGGCTTCAAACTTATTCTCTAGCAAAGTATAAACTTGGACATCTGATCTCCCTGCCTCCTCATCCTAAGCACTAATATTACAAGTGTGTACCAATGTGCCAGGTTTTGAACTTCCTTTCAACACTAAGTGGCATTTTTCAAACCCTATATTAATTGGAAAGATAAAAAGTGATTCCTATATGAGATAGTTTCCTACTCAGATATCTATGGTTCTTCATTGTACACCTCCTCCATCATCTTAATAGAACAATGAAGCCAACATCTTTTTCACTATCGTTGTGTTTATACTTATCTTCACAAGACAAAAAACTAAAAATAGCATTGCAGTTCTGACATTGTTATTATTTATTGGAAATAAAAGAGATTGATTCAATCCCCAGAACTAGAAAAAAAGAAGTGATTTGGAATCTAGATGAAAAAGAAGAAAGAAATAAGGCTGAAACTTTTGTACAAGGATATGGAGTTGTCTTCAGGGAAACTTCAAGACCCATGTGACAAAGAGAAGAAACCATTTTTTTTAAACTTTTATTTATTTATTTGCCTTGGTGTTTGCCTGGAACTGGAACTACAGACAGTTGTGAGCTGCCATGTGGGTGCTGGGAATTGAACCCAGAACCTCTGGAAGAACAGTCAGTGCTCTTAACCACTGAGCCGTCTCTCCAGCCCCGAAACCTATTCTTACAATTTGTCCTTTTTCCTCCACATGTGTGGAGTGGCATGTACTCCCCCAACGTAATAATTAATTAGTAAATATAATTTAGAAACCCATTTCCAATATAGAAGATGTACTGACATGAATGATGAGGCAAATGGCATGAAAATTTGCCCTTAGTATGCTATTATGTAACACAAAGCCTCCCTTTCAAGCCCATTCTTTTTATTTTGAGTCATCTGCTGATACCTAGAAACACTTTCTATCAGGGACCTTCAGTGGCCACACCTGGCTGGGACTCAGGTAGGCAATTTTCATTTTCTTTCCAGCCTTGCCTGCAGCCTTGAACAAACTGCTTCCAGGTCCCCTTCCTTTTACCCTGACTCAATTCACTGGAGATTCCACCTCTTTGTAAAGATCCATTCCCTCTTCTCCCCCCACCACACCCCCGACATTTCATCCCTACAATTTCAGACATGATCTTTGTCCTGCTGCAGCTTATTTTCAGGAGCCCATCCTCCTAACAAATCTCCACTCCCTAGAGACCTGACCTATTGGTGTGGACTGGATATCCAGGCTTCTTCCCTCAGCCTCTCTCAGCCTATTTTTCTAGCTCCCGTCTACTCCTTTCTGCCACTGACCGACCTGCAGAAGCAATCTCTACTAGGGATCCCACAGCTACCACACTTGTTTAGCATCTTGAGAGAGTAATAACAACCAAAGAATAAAACACCCATCCAACAAAGACAAGAGCAGATATCAATACCTAGAAACACTCCAGTTGCTCCAGAAGCCTACACACACACACACACACACACACACACACACACACACACACACACATACACAAGCATTATCTCTCTACTCATACCCAGTAATTCTAATAGAATAGGGTCTGAGAAATGCAATATAACTAAAACATAAGACAGGGACATCAAAACTGTAATTATCAACATGTTCAAGGACCATAAAGAGGATATGGATTCATTTCTAAATGAAACTGAAAACACAAACAGTGGAATGAAATAACAAAAACACTTCCAGACATGAAATAGAAATAGGATAACTAAAGAAAACCCAAATTAGAGCTTTCAGACTCTGAAATAACTGCTGATGAACCTTCATAGAATGGATCTGGGCCCACTGTATGTAGATGACAGTCAAAAGATGTGGGTGAGTGTGTGGAGCCTCTAGCACTTGAACCAGAGTCTATCCTGGGTTCATGAACTGACTCTCAGAGCTCATACCCTGCAGGGGAACACCTTTCTCAGCCGTGATACTTGGGGAAGGCACTCCATCCTACCTCAACTGGATATTCCAGACTGAATTGACTCACCTTGGGATTCCTTGCCCTTTCTGGGGGGTTGGGATGTGGAGAGGCTGGGGGAGGACTGGGAAAAGGAGTGGAAGAGGGAGCAGTATTGGGTATGAAAATTTTTTTAAAATTAGAAAAAACTAAAAAAAAAATAATAAAAAGAAGAAGAAGAAAAAAATCCTCAAACTAAAATAAAAGTAGAAATAAAAAATTTAGAAAGTCAAACAAAAGTCTCAGAGGTAAGTCTCACCAACAGAGTACAAGAGATGGAAGAGAGAATCTAAGCACTAAAGACAAGGTAGAAGAAATGGATACTTTAATCAAAGAAAATGGTAAATTTAGAAAAATTCAGCATTAAACATCCAGGAACTATAAGACAGCATGAAAGTCTACAAATAATAGGAATAGAGGAAGAAGAAGAAACTCAGGTCAAAGGCACAGAAAATATTTTCAGCAAAATAAGAAGACATTCCTAACCTAAAGAAGAAGGTGACTATCAAAGTACAAAACCATCCAGAACAATAGTCTGGACCAGAAAAGAAATTCTCTATGACATATAATAATCAAAACACTAAATGTACAAAGAAAGAATATAAAAAGCTACAAGGGAAAAAGATCGAGTAATAGATGAAGATAGCCTTTTAGATGAAAATAGACCCGTTAGAATAAACTTGATTTCCTAATGGAGCCTCCAAAAGCCAGTATGGCATGGGTGAGTTCAAGCACAGCCAGAGTTGTCACACAGAGAAACCCTGTCTCAGAAAAATGAACATCCCAAAGAGGGGGGACATCAAAACAGAAATGAACAGACATGGAGGAAATTCAGAGAATTCTAAGAATTATAAGGACATAATTTAAAAATTTCTACTTGACTAAACTGGAAAACCTAAAAGAAATGTTTTTTGATATATATTACCTCTATCAAAGTTAAATGAAGGTCAGATAAGCAATTTGAACAGAATCATCACAGAAATAGTAATTAAAAGTCACTCAATCAAAACATCCCAGGGCCAGGTGGATTCAACACAGGTTCTCTCCCTCACCACAATCATCATCTATGCTTCTGTCAGAACTTTTCCAACTTGTGTTGGATGCATTGGGTCACTTCCAGCACTTAACTCCATACCCAGACTTCTTACATTTTCTCCCAGGGTTTAGCCTACAGAATATTTTATCCAAACACCAAGAATATAAAATTATAGTCAGTAGCAAATGAAAGATTTCCTAAAATAGACCATGTATCTTGGGACACATAATAAGTATTAACAATTCAAAAAGATTGAAATAAACTCCTTGTGTCCTACTGAGCACAATGCAATAGAACTTAAAATCAACAACAAAAAGGCTCTAGTAAAAACACAAATTTATAAGGATTTATAACACAATGATGGGTCAAAGAAGTCAACAAAGAAATAGAAACTTCCTAGAACCAAATGAAAAATAAAACTACAACGTAGCAAAACCCCTGGGACAAATTGAAAGAAGTCCCACAAGGGAAATTCATAGGTCTAGAGAATCTCCCTGTCTAGTGATGATTGTTTGCTTGTTTTCTCCTGATTGGATGGACAACTAATGAAAGGTTGTGTTGTGGGCCATTGTGACTAATGTCTTTTAATTGTTGCTCAGCTTCCATTTAAGTTGCCTGTGTGTTGTCTTTCACTTTAATTTATGTCATAAATACTATGATTTTTACAAATTGAAGTATGTAGCATCTGTCTCTTATTGAGCAGGTCTATGTTTTCAATACACTGTGTTGAAAAAATGAGAAAAAGAATGAATAAATGGCTTAATTATGCAACTCAAAAAGTTGGAAAATCTAAACACAATTGATGGCAAGAAATAATAAAAATAAGAGTTGAAATCCACAAAATTGAAAAAAAAAAGCAATGCAAAGAACCAACAAATCTAAGAGGTGTTTCTTTGAGATGATAAGCAAAATAAACAGATCCTTGGCTCAACTAACCAAAAGAAATACAGAGTATATCCAGATGTACAAACTCAGAAATGATCAGGGAAACATTATAACAGTCACCAAAGAAATTCAAAATACTAACAGGGAGCATTAAAAAAAATCTTACTCTATTATATTAAAAAATCTAAAAGAAGTGGATGAGTTTCTTTTTTTTTTTAAAAAAAAACTTTATTTATTTATTTATTTGCCTTGGTGTTTGCCTGGAACTGGAACTACAGACGGTTGTTAGCTGCCATGTGGGTGCTAGGAATCGAACCTGGGTCCTCTGGAAGAGCAGACGGTGCTCTTAACCACTGAGCTATCTCTCCAGCCCCGTGGATGAGTTTCTATAGTCAGAATTATAGTCAAAATTAAATCAAGGTGAAATCAACAACTTATAACAAATGAGGAGACTGAAATAGTAATAAAAAGCCTTCGAGCTACAAAAAGAAGGAAAAGACAAAATAACTCCTCAAAACCCACCCCCCCAAAAAAAACAAAAAACAATCCAAACCCAACCAACTAAACAAACAAGAGGCCATGATCAGATGGACAGGTGGATTTAGAGCAGAATTCTATCAGACACTCAAAGATCTATAGCCAGTCCTCCTAAGCCATTCAAAGATAAAAGGAAAACAGAATAAAACAAAGAAAAAGAAGAAAAAAAGAAACAGAAGGAATGCTTTCAAACTTCTTCCATGAAGCCAATATCAATCTAATACCCACACCAGCTGAAGACACAAAAGACACAAGAAAGAACTACAGGCCAAGACTCAAAATTACTCAATAACGTTTTTGATAACAGATTACAGACAAAAATAAAAAATTATATACCATGACCAAACTGGATTTGTTCTTAAATGCAGGATGCTTCGACATATGCAGGCCAATAAATGTAATAAACCACAGAAATGGATCAAAGACAAAAATATCATGACCATCTCAATAAATTCAGAAAGAGCCTTTGTTAAAAGTCAGTATACCTAGAATATGTAGAGCAGAAAAAAACCCTCAATACAACAAAAGCTATATAGAAGAAATATCATCCTAAAATGGAGAAAAGCTTGAAGAATCCACATGAAGTCAGAAACAAGACAGGAATATCCTCTGTCCTCACTGCTTTTTAACATTGTGGCCAAAGTACTACTAGCTACAGCAATAAGGCAAGAAAAGAAAATTACTAGAATACAAATATGGCACAAGAAGACAAACTATCCCTATTTGTAGATGAAATGATACTTTACATTAGAGATCCCCAAAATTTTACCAGAAAACATCTAGAAACAATAAACAAATTCAGTATGTGGCAGGATACAGAATCAACTTGCCTGTATCAATGATTTTCCTATATAGCTAAAAACCAATGTATAGAGAAGAAGATTAGGACACACTCTTACTCACAAAAGTCTCAAAGAAAATAAAATATCTAGGAATCAACCTCACCATGGAAATAAAGGACCTCTACAACAAATCTTTAAACCTTTAAAAAAAGAGACAGAGAAAGATAGTAGATACTGAGAAGACAACCTATACTCATAGATTGGTAAAATTCATATTGTGAAAATGACCATTCCACCAAAACCTATTTACAGATTTACTGCAACCTCAATAAAAATTCCCATTTCATTCTACATAGAAATAGACAAAACTATCATAAAATTAATATAAAGCCACAGAAGACCCCAGAAGGCTAAGACAATCTTAAGCAAAAAGAACATTGCTAAAGGGGCTGCAATTCCAGAACTTAAGGCATATTACAGAGTCACAGTAACAAAAACAGTATGTATTACTTCACTCAGGAGGATATTCTCCAAATCCATCCATTTGCCTGCAAATTTTAGGATATCATTTTTTCTTACTGCTGAGTAGTATTCCATTGTGTAGATGTACCACAGTTTGTTAATCCATTCTTCAGTTGAGGGGCATCTAGGTTGATTCCAGGTTCTTGCTATTACAAATAATGCTGCTATGAACATAGTTGAGCAAATACCTTTGGAGTGTGAATGTGCCTCTTTAGGGTATACACCCATAAGTGGTATTGCTGGGTCCTTGGGGAGATTGATTCTCAATTTTCTGAGAAACCTCCATATTGTATTCCAAAGTGGCTGAACAAGCTTACAATCCCACCAACAATGGAGGAGTGTTTCCCTTGCTCCGCATCCTCTCCAACATAGGCTGTCATCTGTACCTTTTATCTTAGCCAATCTAACAGGTGTTAGGTGGTATCTCAAAATTGTTTTGATTTGCATTTCTCTGATGGCTAAAGATGAAGAGCACTTTTTCAGGTGCCTTTCAGCCATTCGTAGTTCCTCTGCTGAGAATTCCCTTTTTAGATCTGAACCCCATTTTTTGATAGGGTTATTCAAGG
>PVIH01015666.1:26827-48797 GCA_004025045.1 Sigmodon hispidus | reverse complement strand
CTCCCTGATGCCTGCTCTCCATCCTCCCTGATGCCTGCTTTTCCTCCTCCCTGATATCCACATTTTTCCCTACAGACAATGTTTATTTCAAAAAGGAAATTTATTACTAGCTCATTTTTTTCAAATTTATTTTTATTTCTTTAAGTGTGGATGTATGGAAGCATTTGGAGGACAGAAGACAACCTTAGCTGTCATCTTAAGGAAACCACTTCCTTTAATTTGTGTATAACTTTGAGACAAGGTCTCTTCATGCAGCTCTGACTGGCCTAGAACTCACTGTGTAGACCACACTGGTCTCGAACTCACAGAGATCTGCTTGCTTTTACCTTTCAAGAGCTAGGACTAAAGACATGCACCTGGCTCCACCTCTTTTGAGACAATCTTTCACAGGCCTGAAGCATACCAATTAGGCCAGATTGGCCAGAAAGCCCCATGAATTCCCCTGTCTCCTCCTCTCAGCCCTGGAATTACAGGCACAAATCACCAAGTCCAGCATTGTCACATGGGTTCTGGGGCTCAGATCAGGCTTCTTGCTTGTAAAGCATTTTAACCAACTGAGAGATTTCTCCTCATGACTAGTTCTTGCTACTGTCTCCTTGGCTAATATCAACCATGTAAGATCACTGGAAATCTGAGTTAGATGAGAATTTTCCTCCTGGATTCTGGGTCCAGATATGCTGCAGATTCCTCTTTCTGAGTTTATGTTCTAGGACTGTGATTTTTGTGTCACTGGAGGGGCTTGGCTCAGGGGGCCAACATGGGTACACTTCCCTTCAAGTCACTCAGAATCCTGTAAGTAACCCCAATAAACTGATTGATTCACAAAGCTATGCTGGGGGGGTGGTGTTTGCTTGGTCTGTTGTTGGTATTTATCTGAGATGCTGTTGAATGGTTTTCCAAACATTTGTGTTTATGTCCATGGAATACTGTCATCCTTTGCCACTGGGAGGAACTTCTTTTTTCTAGTGGACAGTGGGTATTGTGGACACTTGTTAACAGTCAAGTTGCTGAGAATAAATGACTGTTGCTGTGTGACCCAATGCTCACCTACACATGGAAGAAAATCATCAGACACCTACCTTACCATCTTCCCTCCAGGGCCCAGGGAGCATTGCTGAAGACAGATAAAGTGTAAGAGCGGGAGGAAGGGGTGGAGTGGAGTGTAGCTATTTCCTCCAAATTGAAACACTTTCCTCTGCAGTGAGGAGGAAGGTTTATAAGACTAAGAAAACAAAAGTACACGAAACTTACAAGACCCAGATGGATGGAAAACTAATGAAATTCACGAAGCCCCTCCTCAGGGCTATATTAGGGATGGGAAGCCTGTGAGCAGGACAAGGATCCCTGCTCCAGGGATGTAGCTTTTGTAAGTCACCATCCATGCTTGGCTAGGATCCCGCCGCCATCCCTGCCCCCTCGCTCAGACAACACTAATAAAATTTAATAAATTATCTAGTATTTTTCGGGTAAGCTGAGCAAAGTTTCACAATGGGTATGCAGACTTCAAGGATTCCTCACACTTTCATATATCAGAGTGCTTTATCTAAAAGCAACATATAAACTTCCTGTCCCTGCAGGTAACGTGGTGCTGCATGCAAAGTCAAGTTCTTCTTTCAAAGGAGGCAACACTGCTGGTCTGCTTTAGTACAAAGAACAAGTTGTTCTGCTCTCAATTCCGGTGTCTTTTTAACTCTAAAAAAGTGCTTATTTATTTACCATGATTATTTCTAATGTTTTAATTAGGTTTATTGTATGATCATTTTGTGTATGTACATAAGGCATTCTGATTATTTTGCCCACACAGTCTCTTACCTCTCTACCATCCCTATCAATTCCGTCTCCTCCCTATAAGTCCATTCCTAAGATACACACCTTCTTTATTTGTGAGATATGCTTTAACCAAAGCCAGATGTTAGGTATCGACTTGAAGTTATTCATGGGACTCTGATAGACTCACTGGTGGGAAAGGAACATAGACAGCAACTTCCTGCATCCCGGACTCGACACATAGCCAACAGTTCAGGCTGCAGTGGGGACCCTGAACCCTTATCCATGCTTGACTACTGAGAGGCCCAATCTTGTAATTCACCATCCATGCTGGGTTAGGCCGGCCCTGCCTCCCACCTCCACCTCTCAGTCAGGGGAGAGAAGAAATCGCCCCAGAGACCCACCAGACATTCCAGACTCAATGTAGACAACCCCAGCTGGTTTGAGTTTGTGTGATTACAATTGTATCTTACCCAGAAGATGGCATTTTGTAGCCTTCCTTCTTATTCTGGCTCTTATGGTGTTTTCTGAGCTTTAGGGGATAGTATGAGCATCTGTTTAGTGGGCACTCAGCTATCACTATCAATACTTTAAGGTATTGTCACGGTCTCAGCATTCATTATCACTCACTGCAAAGGGGGGCTTCGCTGATAAAGCGTGAAAGTGGCATTTGCCAGGGCCTGTGACTTGTCGGCTCTCTGCCAGTCACCAGGGTGTGATATAGAAGCCGTTGAGTATAGTGATATCAGAGAACAGGAGCACCCACAGTCAAGCCACAGAGGTCAGAGAATGGTAGGTAACTCACGCCTTTAATTTCAGCACGGGGAAAGACCAAGTGGTAACCTACTCCTTTAACTCCATAACTCCAGAGACAGAGATCTTTCTGTGTTTCTGTAAGTTCAAGGCCTAGCAACCAAACAATAGTAGTTCACACCTTTAATCCTAACTCTAGGATTATGATGCAGAGTTGAACCCAGAAGTGAAACAACTGGGCGAAGAAGATATTTAAGGCAAGCACAGGCAGAAATTTGTATTTCTGTAGAAGCGATGAGCCAGGCTGAGGGCTCTGGAAGATAGCTTTTACCCTGAGAAGTTGGCTGGGTGAGAACTGACTGTGGTCTGTTTCCTCTCTCTGATATCCCAGGCTGATTTTCATTAAATATAAAATATATCACCATTTGAGTCATCCATGCTCCTGTAAGTAAACCCCTTCCTCCACCCCAGCTCATTGGTTCAACAACCTAGACTTGGATGAAATCCTATCTTTGGGCCTAGTAAGAGGGAATAGACACCTTCTTACACGTTCCCAGGAGAAATCCTGTAACAACATGATAGTGGCTGTAGCTGTCTGGTGCTGAGCCTGAAGGACCCCAGTTGCAAAGCAGCAGGTCTAGCTTCAGGGGAGAGGAGAAAGGGCCCTGGAGACCCACCAGAGGTTCCAGACTACCTTCCACAAGGTCATGATGTCAACAGAGCCAGTGTGCTGACCCTGAGCCTGCTCAAAGGTGAAGGGCCACCGGGGAGCTAAATAAAACAGCGGAAGCAGAGATGTTTAGTTTTTTTGAGGCAAAGGCTCATGTAGCCAAGGCTGGCTTCAGACTTACTATATAGCTGATGCTAGCCTAGAAGTCCTGCCTCGGCTTCCCGGGTGCTGACATTACAGGCATACGCTGGCTTGCCTGACCTTCAGTTTTAAGGACTGAGACAGTTTCCTAAGCTTGAAGTGTTTTAAGTGGGTTTTTATGGGTTTGGCTTTTTTATTTTGTTTTTAATTCATTACCCTTCCTCCATACTACTCCACTGGTGTGAGGCTCTTGCACTAGAGTGTGGATTTTACCTCTTTCCATAGTGCAATGACCAGGTACTATCGTACCCTGATAGGGCACCCTGGGTCATGGCCCTCCGTTGCCCTAGAGTTGCGCACAAACAGCAGCTAGAAGGACAATAGCCCCAGGAAATCCCCGTGACCCTAACCTGGAGGCCCCTGGGTGGGTGGTATACCCAGAAAGGGATGTCTGGGCTAAAGGCTACCTTCTCAGCTGGGGTGGGGTGGGGACTCACCATGGCTATGGGTATGAACCTCAAGGACAGTGTACTCGGGAGAAGCAGACTAACATCTGTGAATCTTGGTAACAGTGAGGCTTGGCTTGCTTCTGCCCCTGAGCAGCTTTGAACACTTGACGTTGGAGTGACTCTCCAGACAGTGCCAATTGAGTCTATTTCTCTCCTCCATTTCCTTGACTCTTCCTTATGGACTGTCCTACCCAAGTCCCTGCATCCCTGGCTCCTTCCCAGGGGCTGTGATCAGCAGCAATTGGTGGTCCCAGTGAAAACAGGTCCCTGTGGATCAGATATCATATATTGTAATTTTTGGGAAACTAACACACCCACAGGACTTGAAATCCAAACATCAGAGACTGTCTACTGGGCTCTTTATAGTGGTCTGCCCCTTTGGTCCGTAGAATAAAAAGCAGGGAGAGCCATCTTCTCATTTGACAGATGAAGAAACTGAGGCCGTAGTGGCCACCTTGTCCCTAAGATCTCTGTTCTCCCTTTATCCAGTGTCAGAGACTTGTGGGGGGCCTGTGCTGGGGAGATTGGGGCACGTGGTCGGAGGACTCTTTGCTAGTGATCAGTCTTGCCTGCCTCCAGGGAGAGCTAGATGGGGGTGTGAAAGGGTGGGGGAAACCTGTCTCACTGCCCACAATGTGTCAGAGACCGTTTGCCTGGTGGCTGCTCTTTGAAGATGGGAATGACTGTCTCTGGCACTTTATAGATGACTGCAGAATGTAGCCTTGGGGATTAAAGCCCTGTTATGTCCTTCAGCTGTGTCATCTGGAGAAACCTTCCTGAGCTCAGATTGTCGGAGGAAGAGAGAGTCAGAGGTAATAACTACTCACAGGGTTATCATGAGAGTGGATTAAGTGCATGAAGAGTTAACAGCTCATATCCAATTCAGCCACCTTTTACTATGAGATCGTATTGTGTGAAGACACACCTCAGCGATAATCTTACATGCATATGCTGACCCAATTAGTAGGAGCGTTTAGAAAGATCTCTCAGAGCAGCCAGAAACTATGCAGTCAGCAAGCACTTGACTGCCTGGGTCTGAGAGATGGATGCAGAACCTCTGCACGTGAACCTCAGGGTCCAGGAGAGGATGAGCTGTTTGTTTCCTCTCTCTGCTACTGGACCAGCTTACAGTGAGGGACTGGGGATATGTGTCCATTGGATAATGTTCAGAGGGGCTAAAGGCTTGTCACAATACCTCCACCAAATAAGTTTGTTTTAGAGTGGAAGGATTAACAAATGAATTAATCTCTTTTAAAGAAAAGACTTATTATCTTTAAATCTGTGTGCGCCCATGTGTGTATCTGTGTGTGTCCCTGTGTTTGTGTGTGTCTCTTTCTGTGTGTTCATATGTGTGTGTGTGTCTGTCTGTATGTCTATCTGGGTGTGTGCATGTGTTTGTGCTCACAGAAACTAGAGGCACTGGATTCCTTGGAGCTGGACTTACAGCAGTTTGGGCCTCTTGGCATGGATGCTGAGAATCAAACGTGGGTTCTCAGCAAGAGCAGCTGGTCTCCTTAAGCACTATGCGTCTTTTCAGACCCAAGTGGACCGAAATTTTCCCCTCTACCTCTTCTCTACTACCTAAGTCCTACATATATACATCATCCATATGTGGACAAGCAGATAGATAGGTAGGTAGGTAGATAGATAGGATTTTATGTAACCCTGGCTGGTCCTAAAGTTGTCAAGAAGCCTACAAACAGCCTTGAGCTTTTAATCCTGACTCTACACACAAGTGTTAGGATTACCAGCATGTGCCATCACATCTGGTTTTATGCAGTCCTAGGGATCAAACCCTGAACTACATTTGCAGACCCCCATTACATATATTGGCTTTTCAGGACAGGGTTTCTCTGAGCAGCCCTGATTGTCCTAGAACTTGCTCTGTAGATCAGGCTGGCCTGGACCTCACAGAAATCCACCTGCCTCTGCCTCCCAAGTGCTGGATGAGCACCACCACCATCCAGCTCCCATTTTACATAATTTTTTTTCAGAAGCACTAGGACTCATCCAAGGTAAATGATGCTGTGTCAAGTGACTGGCAAAGGATGGAGGGTGACCAGGGTGGGCCCTGACCATAGGAAACAACACTGTAGTAGCCCAGATCTGGCCACTCCCAGCCCTCATATAGCTGGCAGGCTCTTCCTATTATCTCAGAGTATGTGGAGCAGAGTTTAAGTGGGCAGGCAGGCACTGGACCCTGGGCCCCCTGGCCCCCTGGCCCCCTGTTCCTTGGAGAAGGCACACTGAAGCTATGTTCCACTGGGCACAGAACTTCTTCTTTGCCTTGTGGGCCTCTTTGGGGTTTCCAGGCAGGACAGTTGCATGAGCCTGGATCTGATGATGCTCCTCTTGTTCTTTCCTTATCATCTGGAGATAAGGACTAAAGCTTCACAGTCCTAGTGATACAGAATCCAGAAAAAATTGATTCCAGAAATGGTAATAGTGAGGAGATCTTGAATGGGGACCAGCGTGCTCTAGCACCTCAGAAATGGGTAACAGTTTTTTTAAAACCCTTAAAGATGTGGACCCAGGGCTTGAATGTAGAAAAAGCTGCCACTGTTGTGCCCAAAGCTTGACCCCTAGAGAGACCACCAGAGACAGGGAGGTCTGGACTGCAACAGCAAGGTTTATTGGCATTGCAGTACAAACCAGGCAGGGAGCTTACTCCAAGCTTCTGTGATAACAGAGCAAGGAGGAGCTGCTGTCCTTGGTTACAAGAGGTCTTTTATAGGCAAAAGCTACAACAAAGTTGGTTGCTTGAGGGTACAGTGCTGTTGTGCTACTGATTGGCTCATGCTCAGGGACTTTCTGCCCCAGAGCATCTTTGGACCCCACCTGGGTGAATCCCACCTGGACCCTACCTGGGGTGGCTGATTTTTCCCAGAACTGGGCAAGCAAGAATCTATTCCTCTCCCAGAACTGGGCAGGTGGAAAGCTATCTTTCTCTCAGAACTGGGCAGGTCCCCTGCTAGGTCTATTCTTTTAAAACATATTCTTTTCCCAGGACTGGTCAGGCATGACTATTCTTCTCGCAGAACTGGGTAGGCCCCTTGCCTGGGTGGATTAAGCAACTGTTTACAAGTATCATCTCCTTCACCCTGAAGCTGGTCCAGAAGGGACAGGTAGGTGAAGCCAGACCTGAGTCATGCCCAGGATCCAGGCTTCCTCCTCTTACGGGCTCTTCCCCCTGACCCCAACCCCACCCCCATTCCCAGTGCAGCCATTCGGACACAGCCAGACCAGGCACCATCTGCCTCTTATATGGACTCCTTGCCCGCCTGATAAACAGCTTGAGCTGTCTACTGCAGGTCTGCAAGGAAACATGGCTGACATGGGATGATGAGGTGTGTCTTCATGGTTTTATTGTGAGACATTGGGACAGACACTTTCTTATGTGGTGTATGCTGACCCGAGAGTCACTTCCTCTTGGAGATGTAGCTTTTTAAGCTGACCTTGGATAAGACAGTGAACCTCTGAACCTCGGTTTTCCTGCTGGTAATACAGAGGTGCTAACAGCTCCTTACCCCACAGGGTAGCAAGAGAATTGACTGAAAAACAAATAGGATTTAAAAAAAAAAAAAAAAAAAAAGTACGACAAAATCTGGGCCATTGCCAGCACTTATTGTCATACCTAGATATACCAGCATCCCGTTCCATTGCTAAGCCCAGCAGCAAATGGATGAATGGTGAGGTGGAGACAGGGCTACAGTCTCATCCCTCCCTTCCCATCAGGCCTTGAGCTATGGGGGAGCTCCCACAAGGCTGTGCAATGTGGAAGAAACCATTGATTGGGACTGTGTTGTCCAGTAAGGACATTCCTACATCACTGGGAGGAACACAGAAGACTGGGTGCCGGGAGGAGGGGACAGTCCTGTCCTGTTTGGTCTAATGGACAGAGTCGCTGTTGGTTGACCCCACAGCTGGCCTCTAGTTAGCCAACTAGAGGGTCCCTAGCTGCAATTTACTAATGCATTTTACTAATGGCAAGTAGTTCATAAGCTGACAAGACACTCCCCACACTCCAAACAAGGGGTAGAAGTGAGGATTTAAACAAATGGTCTTTTAGCAATGGAGCGCTGGGCCTGGCCATGCAGTCCTCATGCATGCTGCTGGAGGACACACAAATGCTCTACTTCTGGTTCCCTAAACAAGTCCTGGACTCCTTAGCTAAGGTCGCCTTCCAGGATGGCCACCTCTACCTCAGCCTGGAAGAGGCGGAGTTCAGAGTAAGGGGCAGGGTGGGCTGCTGAGGCAGCCATGTGTGGTCTGTATGCATTCATTCCCACCAAGTGTGAGGGATTCTGAAGGGAACTCTGGGGAGTCTGTACAGAAAGCCATGAGCCACTGAAGCTGCATTCATAAGGTATTGGTGCCCACTCTGTAGTGTGTTAGAGCCGCTGATCGATAAAACAATAGATGGCCAGATGTAATTACAGACATTTTGGGCACATGGTAATTATGCAAATTGCTTGCTTTTAACATCAGAGCTGCGCCATTTTTGTTGCACTGACTGTAGCTGAGTAGTGTTGCCATGTTCAATATGCAAAACCGTTTCACCAAAAATAAGAAATATAAAGAAGCCCGAGAGGATTGGTAGCTTGTCCTAGATAGCTCAAGTTAGAAGAGATGGCTCACAAACCAGCATCTTTGACACCCACCAGAGAATTAGGGAGAAATTGAGGCTGCCAGAGGGAAGACTACAAGGTCCTGGAGCCCGGGCGTCAACCCGCCAGCTAGGTAAGGATTTCTTATACTATGTCCTTCCCTGATCTAATCCAGGGGTTGAGTTTCAGGAGGGGGCCAATCTATGACATTGCACCCAATGTCTGCAGCGCCTTTCTGAGGAGTGAGTGACCTTACCCACCCTCACCCTTTCTTTTGTAGGTGGTGCTTCAGTCCTAACCAGGAAATCATTCCGGAGGTAAGTTCTTGTAGCTTGGGGTTTAGCTTATGCACCGTGATCCTGCCCCTGCTTCATCGTCTCCTGAAGCTCCGCCAGTCTCAGCTGTGGGGACATGCATATGAGCAAGGAAAAGCTCCTGGGTGTTCTGCTGTAGCTAAGACTCTCTGCTGATCATCTGTCTCACTTGGAACTTCATATAGCCCTCAGAATCAGACACTGTTCTGAGCACCATCCCCACACTGAATAGCCTAGTGAATGGCAGGGTTACCGTTGAGCCAGCCATGATGACTCTAAAGATTGTGTCCCAAATCTCTGCTCCATACCAAGTCCATAGAGCCTGGGGCGGGGGAAACCCAGGATTAGCCCAATGCACTCTCTTAAGGGGTTCCAGACAACAGGCTGTGGCTACTCATTACTGACTCTGAACTCAGCCTCAGATGGGTTTTCTGGACATCAGAGTTTCTTCTGTGCTAAGCGTCAATGGTGTCTGTAAACCTGTTTCTCAAGGTGAGGTCCTAATCTAAAGGGATCATTGGCCTTTCTGGGAAAGGGCACCAGCCTTCTGATGGACTCATTCCCCAGCCACTGTGCTGGGTGCTTGGGTATTTTCCTATCACCCTAAATTCTCCAGGTGCTCTCCCAGCTTCCTGCCACCTCCCTTCCCACAAACTCAGTAACTCGATGCTTCTCCTGGAGTTTCTCCAACAGATCTCCCCTCTGCTGCTGTCTCCACTCACCTCCTCCTGCTCCTCCTTTTGGGGGGATTGTCTTCCTGGCCTAGCAGTGACAGCCCTTCCCTTTGGAAATTCCCATCTTCCCTTCCCAGCATAGACTGCTTCCTCCTTCCAGAGATGCAACTCAGAACCCAGGCGAAGCTCTGATGTGTCCTCCCTCACCCCCACACCGTTGGGGAGTCTGTTCATTATCATTGCTTCAGTCCCAACCCCAGGCCCAGCTACTATGGGGTCTCTGCCACCTCGACAGGCTATACAGATGAGCCATCGGAGGCAAGAAGACAGCTTAGACCAGCACAACCCAGTAGCCAGTGTTGGTTCAAACGTCTGGAGTCTGACCGAGGGTTTATTTTAGGTATATTCTCAGGCACAGCATAATTTGATGAAAATACTCTGCTGAGAATTAACTTAATCTCACGTGTACAACAAAGCACATACCTTATTCCTTGAGAAATAGTCAGCTAAATGTAGGTCAGACATGACTTGGTTCTATAGATTGAGAAAAAAATTATGATGAAGTGTATTTCTATGTTAAATGTTCAGTTCAGGAAGTCCTGCACCTTGCCAGATTCAGCTGCAAGTGTACCCTTCAGTCCTGGGGTTCACGGACTGACCTCTGCTCACTTTCTGTGCTGCTGCTATTGTTTGGAGATGGGGCTTCACCGTACATGTGCCTCACACTAGCCTCAAATTCTATATGTAGCCCAGGCTGCTTTCCAACTTCTGATCTTATTACAGCTGGGATCGAAGTGTTCACCACCGTGCTCAGGTCTTTAATCTGCACCCTCCACTGACCTCAAACCCCCTGTGGCTTCCTTTGGTGAGGGCAGTTTTCAGTGTTCTTCCCACAGATGGGAAATGCCTTACTCCCAGCTGCAAATCTCACTGATTTCTAAGAACATCAAAGCCTAGGGTCACGTACCTCAGTGCCACATCCTCCCCAGTGCCCCGGGCGTCTCTGTATACTTCTCAGCTGGCTCCCAGAAAGACTCTCCAGAACCTAGCATCATCCCTTTATTTTGAGCTCAGCTATATGTTAAGTAAAGCTTCTTATTTGGGGCACTCACTGATTGAGCCTGCAGTAGCAAGAAGTTCTGGCCCAGCCTAGCCCCTAGGTCTGGACCTGCCTGCAGCCCCAAATGATGACTCAGATGCTTATATTAATTACATGCTGTTTGGTCTATGGCTCAGGCATATTGCTAGCTAGTTCTCACTCTTAAACTAACTCCTGATTCTTATTTTGTTTAGCCACGTGGCTCGTTACCTTTTCTCAGAGCAGCATGGTTGTCTTCTCTCCTGTGTGTCTGCTGGCGGCTCTCCCTGACTCCATCCTCCTTCCCCTTTATCTATGCTTGGTTTTCCTGCCTGCCTATAAACTGGCTTTCCCTAGGACAGCAGTTCCTTTATTATCCAATGGTATTTCACTGCGGACAGAAAGACGTCCCACATCAGCTTGCCTCCCTTGTGTGGGCTAAGCTCCACCCACAGGGACTTGGCTAGCTCTTCTGGCTACCGGAAGTGTTCCCCGCCCCTGTCCCCATCTATGGGTAGGCCTCTCCACCTCCAGATCCCCTGTACCCCAGCCTCATCTCTCTCTCCTTTCACATACTTTTTGGCTGCAATTGTACCAGTAGGGTTCTCTAGCCAGTGTTGGGCTTTGCTGGCAGAGATCATATGTGTTTGGCTCTCTGCTGAATCCAGCTCCTGGTCAGAGCTAAAGTTAGTAATTATGGTCCCCACAAATACCACTAGAAGCAGCAGCAGGCTGTCAAAATCTCTCTCTCTCTCTCTCTCTCTCTCTCTCTCTCTCTCTCTCTCTCTCTGTGTGTGTGTGTGTGGGGGGGGGGGTTTGGGTTTTTGAGACAAGGTTTCTCTGTGTAGTCCTGGCTATCCTGGAACTCAATCTGTAGACCAGACTGTCCTCAAACACAGAGATTCTCCTGTCTCTGCCTCCCAAGTGCTGGATAAACTACCATACCTGGCAAAACAAAAAAACAAAACAAAAAACAAAAAAACCTCTCTATTCTTTTCATCACCTCTGCAGGTTCCCCAGTAAGACCACTCTTAGCTCTGCATGTGAGTGATCTCATTTATTTCTTACTGCCATCATCCCCATTTCACAGACCAGGAAAGTGAGGTCTACAAAGCTAAGTGAGTGTGTACCTCCTACACCCCTAGAGGTGGGCAGGGAAGCAACCATTTTTCTCTCTTCTTATAGATTAGTGTTGAGGTATAGCCCAGAGCCTGAGCCACTGTCCCAAGCTGATTTTACCCACCTGAGACTCACTCCAGTCAGTCTAATCCCTCCAGCCCCTGAGGGCAGCGGCCACAGCTCTTCCGATGGCCTCCTCCCAGTCACAGTATCCCTGTCTCTCCATAACTGTTCAGTGGCTTTCTCACCAGCCCAGGCCGAGTCACCATCCACACTCGAGGAGGCCCACACTCTCCTGCCAGGGCAAGGCTGTCATGCTCACTTCTCCTGTGGTGATGGAATTTCTCTCCCCACAAAAAGATGGGCAAGATTCTGTGGCTCACACTTCTGCAGGGGTGAGATGGGAGCAGGGGGCTGGAGCACTGGTGGCCATCAAAATCCATCTGTTCTTTTCACCTCTGCTAGGATTTATTGTTTTCTACCCATGGCTCCTGTTCATCAAAACTGTGGAGTGAACCAGGAAGTGAGATGTCTCAGCTTTATTAAACCCCCCTAAGTGGAGTACTGACACACAGATATTTGGCATTTAGGTCTAAACAGTCACTATCTGCCTCTGTCCACATCCTCTAGGACTATATGACTTTCCAGTTTCCCTGGGTTGTGGGTTTTAGGAATGAAACGTACTGTGTGTGTGTGGGGGGGGCTGGACCTGTCACTGAGAGTCCATGTAAGGTCTAGGGTAGCCCCTGTGATCAAGCACACACTGGCACTTCTTGAGGCATAGCCACATGATTCGAGGCTGGGTACCAAGCCCCCTCTGAGTAGATAGGTTCATCAACTCAGAAATACTCACTTGGATGCTAGGAGAGTTGTAATGAAGGACCTGAGGGTGAGTCTGGTTTCCAAGGCTCTACAGGAGCGCTTCAATATTTTTCAGTAGCTCAAGCTCTAAAGATACGCCTGATGTCTACTCCTGTAATCTCAAAATTGGAAGGCTAGGCAGGAGAATTGTGGGTTAAAAGTAATCCTGGGTTATAAGGGTACCCTGTCTGGGTGATTAGATACCACCCTCATTGGAACAGGTGGAGGATGAGTCCCCAGTCAGATAGAGGGGGCAGCCGATACTGAGGGCACCCAATGGTTCTCTTTCCCCAGATGTCACACTTTATCTTTCTCTCCTGACTTCCCCAGTTCCTTTCTCCCTCTCTGTTCTTGGGCTCTCCTTTTGTTTATGAACTTGGCTATGCAAATTAGTGGCCTTTACGAACTGTTAATACCCAGAATGTTGGGTGGAAAAACTTCCAGAAAACTGAACTAGTTAGATCCTCAGGGACCACAGGCTGATGTCTTGGTGGCATGAGACATCCTAGTGTGGGTGTTTGGGGTGAGCAAGAGTTGCAGATGAGGCTGGAGGTAGGCTGAGACCATGTCCATTGGCTGAGATCATGTCCATAGGCTGAGACCATGTCCACAGGCTGAGACCATGTCCATAGGCTGAGACTGTGTCCATTGGTTGTGACCGTGTCCACAGGCTGAGACCATGTCCACAGGCTGAGACTGTGTCCATTGGCTGAGACTGTGTCCACAGGCTGAGACCGTGTCCACAGGCTGAGACCATGTCCACAGGCTGAGACTGTGTCCATTGGCTGAGACCGTGTCCACAGGCTGAGACCATGTCCACAGGCTGAGACTGTGTTCATTGGCTGAGACTGTGTCCACAGGCTGAGACCGTGTCCACAGGCTGAGACCATGTCCACAGGCTGAGACCGTGTCCACAGGCTGAGACCGTGTCCACAGGCTGAGACCGTGTCCACAGGCTGAAAGGACAAAGGAAGAAGTTGAAGTGCAGACAGCTATTGGGTGCTATGGGAGAGGACTGCATGGCTGGCACTGTAGGGTGGCTACATAGAGGGGACATTACAATGAGTTCTGGTGGAGTAGTCCTAGAGAAGTAGTGAGCTACCTCTCCTTCAATAGAGGTGGCTCTGGATGCATGTCTTTGAATCAAGAACTTCTGCAGCCCCTATACACAAATTCTTTTCTTTCAACACCATGAGTTTCTTCCATGACTTAGGCCAAATGAATCCTGACCTCATGAAGCATATAGCCTAGTGGGTATAGAAAGAGTGACAGTGGCCATCCAAGCAAAGGGCTAATACTTTTAGAATTTTACCTGGTGCTGTAAAATTGGTGCTGTATATCCAATAAAGGTGTCTAGGTAACTTTACAACATCAAAGTTATTTGAAGGCCATTTGGTACTTGAAGCTTACCATTGACATGTTTTGAGAATGACCCAGGGAATCTAACAGGACATAGCTTTCTGGGCCCATCTCCAGAGTGTCTGGCTCAGCCATTAGTGCATTCTCAACACAATCCTTATTCCTTTTTTAAAAAAAGCCCATGCATGTTTTATTAATTAAAAACTAACAGTGCTGAGTTAAACAAGTCAAACAATTAAAGTCTCTTTATATTCCATAAAATATTACAGGGCTGGAGAGATGGCTCAGCGGTTAAGAGCACCGTCTGCTCTTCCAGAGGACTTGGGTTCGATTCCCAGCACCCACATGGCAGCTAACAACTGTCTGTAGTTCCAGTTCCAGGCAAACACCAAGGTAAATAAATAAAGTTTAAAAAAAATATATTACAAAAAAGTTTGTGTTTCAATAAAAAGACTATCGTTTTAGAACAGGCAGCTAAGAGCAACTGTGCAGTTAATGAGTTTTTGTGAATAAATTTTAAGAGACTATTGCCTGTTCTTAAGTTCCTTTTTCTTTTTATAAAAAAGGAACTATTAGGGGGCTGGAGAGATGGCTCAGCGGTTAAGAGCACCGTCTGCTCTTCCAGAGGACCCGGGTTCGATTCCCAGCACCCCCATGGCAGCTAACAACTGTCTGTAGTTCCAGTTCCAGGCAAACACCAAGGCAAATTAATAAATAAATAAAGTTTTTTTTTTTTTAAAAAAGGAACTATTAAAAATAATTGACAAATTTTGAGTTTAAAAAACTGTTAAAACATTCCCTTTGTTTAACTTCAACTTTATAATAGATTACTTATGAAGATGATGCTTATGAAACAAATACAATATTTGTTTCAGTACACATCTTTAAATGATAGACTTATAAGTATGTAAACAACTATATAATAAAAAGTTTCCAAATGTAGCCTGTAAGAAATCAGGTAAATTTACCATAAGCAAACTTTCGAGACAATTTCCATAGCTGCACCAGCATGGCAGTAAACTTCTAACAAACAAAACAAAAACAAACAAGAAAAGCTACTTTGCAGTTTGTTACTACAATAGAGAAAAAGTGTACAAACTTGATGGAATTACAGTCAATATAATTTAAGGAAAAATAAAGTCATAGTAAGATGTATGGCACTTAATGTTTAAAAAGCAGAGCTTTGCTATGGTTGGTTCTTTGGACACTGCATAATTTAGCAAATGGAAAGAAAATTCATCCTAAAGCCTGGCTATCCACCAACTGGGTGCTGGATGTCTAGGTGGGGTAGCAATTTATTATTGTCACTGTATGAGTGCAGCACAGTTTCCTCAGCAAATCTAGCAACAATGATTGAGGGGCAAAATAAACTTTAAACTTAGAGAGAGAGAGAGAACACAAAATCCTAAAAAGTAAATATAGGTTCTGCATCAGCATGCTGGCTTCAAAACACATCTGCAATGCAGCACAATCCTTACTGGAGGTGCACATCTAACTCCACAACTCATGGGCATCTTCTTGGGAGTAGGCCAAAAAGAACAGAAAGTCTCACTTTAAAAGTTTCTCTTCTCTAAACATTTTTCCTGAAGCTGATCTGGAGGGGAGAGGGGTCTACAGGCTGGGTAATCAATCCTGACGCTGATCTGAAGGAGAGGGTCTACAGGCTGGGTAATCAATCCTCCTCATCGTTCTCATAAAGTCATCATTGTTGTCATCATTCTCTCCGACGTATGAAACAGGGAGCCGCTGTACTGAGACCCGTTGGAGCTTGTGGCCAGCATCCCATCTGCACCGTTGCTCAAATCACTGGCAGAAAGCCTTGTGCCATTGGATGTAGAACCTGCTGTCGTGATGAATACTCCACCAAAGGATCCCTGAGCCATTTCTGTCACATATGATTCTAGAGCTTTTGGTACCAAACTTCTTGCCACCTTGAGGTCTTCAGCAGAGCAGTTCCCCGATCCCAGCCCTTATGCCATGCCCATGAGCTTAAGCACCTCAATATCATCATGGATTTCAAACGTGTTGTCCAAGTTAAACAGATACTCAAATTTGTCGTTTTGGAGATGTTGCAGTCAATGGTGGTCTTCCTGCTGGTATTGACAATGATGAAGGGCAAATGGATGACAGAGTTGGGAGGAGGTGGCCTGCGGGCCTGCTGCTCAGCTTGGCGGTTTCTCTGCATCAAGTTCTTGAAGGCATTGGCTGCAGGATGAGCTCCTGGAGCCGTGACTGCTTCTGCTTGATCCTCTCCAGCCTCCACCGCCTTTCTACCTCTAAGTTCTGGCACTCCTGAGCTGAGTTAGTGGGCAGGTCAATCCACTTGATCTCCTTCTTCTCCATGGAAATAAGGTTCATGGCCATCAGCACATTTAAGGCATCATAGACACGCCGCCCCCGGATGTTTTTCTGGTCATATGCTGATTCATTTGGTAGGATGTGGTTGTCAGCAGCGCTGAACTCTGCACCAGCTCATCAGCCACCTCATTGAAGGAGGTGATCTCTTTCCTCTGCACCCTCTCACATACCTTCATAGAGAAATGCCGACGCCCTTGCCATTCTTCTTACTTTTCCTGTTGCGCTTCCCAGCAGACCACGGGGAAGAGTCAGATGGCTGGTTCTGGGACACAACGTGTGTGTTGGAAGTGTGTGGGCTTCCTACCACGATAGTGTTTGATGCTGCAGGTCTCTGAGGAATGCCAATCACCATTTGCTGTATGATATTGACATTGGACTGTCCAAAGGTTTTTGGCAAAAGCTACTTTCCAAGTGTGTTCACTGTGTGGATGGGTGGACAGCTACAAGAGACACTACACCTTTCCCAGGACTAAGATTCTGGTCTATAGAGACCCTTAGTTCTCCATTGGCTTCAATTAGACTGCCATCTTTTGCCACGTTACCAGATCCAGGAAATCAAGGTTGTAACTAGCTCCACAGAAGAAACCGGACTTATCTGTCGCTAGGCCCGGCCACCAGCCCCGCGCGCTGTCGCGGAGAAAGCCGGAGGGTGGCCAGGACCCCTGCCCGCCGCCCACGCCACACCGCGTCGAGGTCGACTCCAGACTGAGGCTGGGCGGCGGGCAGGATGCAGCGGACGCGGGAACCGAGCTGGGGCGGGAACGGGGCAGCGCACTCAGCCCGCGCCCTTCTGCCTGGCTGGCCGGTGGGGCGTGCGGGGCGGACAACGGGGGCGCGGGGGCGCCGGCCCGGAGGTCCGGCCCTGGCGGTCCCTGCCCTGAGCTAGCGGCGCCGGGACGCAGGCTCACCCTGGGCCACAATCCTTATTCCTAATGCTGGTGCTCCTGACCATGGAAATAGTCCTGGAGATGCAGCTATCCAGGGTCCTGGATTTCCGGTTCTCCTGAAAGATGGCTTTGCTTTGGAGGTGGAGGGTAAAAGCAGATTTTCTTTCTTTTTTTTTTTTTAATATATATATATATTTTGAAATTTTATTTCAAATGGGCTGATAATAGTACACAACTTTCTACAAGAATTGTGAAAGCATTCTTGTTCCTCAATCACGTTCTCACCAACAGTAAATGCTATTGCTCAATGTCTCTTCACTTGGGTGAGTCACTGCAGTGGCCTGTAACCTGGAACTGGGCGCTACAGCCATTCTTTCCTCCTCCGCCCCTCAGGAGCTTACTATTGCTTCTTAGATGCCTGACTTTACATTATTTCTTTTTTTTTCTTTTTTTTTCCTTCTTTATTTTGTATTTATCAAAAAAAAAAAAAAGTAAAAAGAATTTAAAATGCGGAAGAGTTAACAATAACAAAAGCAGATTTTCAAAAGCTCTGGTCATTGGTCATTTCAAATCTACCAAGAAGAAGCAGTTGGGACTGTGGACAGCGTCATAAATCCAAAGCTGCGTGTGCGGGGAACTTTCTTCAGTTTTGTCTCTTTAATCCCTTCCTCTGTTGTGGAACTCAGGACTTGTGTGTCCTTGGCAAATGTTCCACCACAGAACTACTCCAGCCCCATCCCCTCCCATCTGTGTGTATGCGTATATTCATAAGTACGTGCTCCCATGTTTACACATGTGTGTGCACTCGGATGCCAGATGTTGATATCGGGTATTTTCTCTACTACTCTGTACCATTTCCTTCCTTCCTTCTTTTCTCTCTCTCTCTCTCTCTCTCTCTCTCTCTCTCTCTCTCTCCCTCTCTCCCTTCCTTCCTTCTTTTTCTTTTGGTCGTTTGTTTTTGTTTTTGAGAAAAGTGTCACACTATACAACCCTGGCTGGCCTAAAACTCAGAGATCTGCCTGCCTCTGCCTCTGCCTCCCAAGTGTGTGCCACTGCACCTGACCTGTACCTTACTTTTTGAGACAGGGTTTCTCACTGAATGTAGAGCTCACAAAGATAGCAAGCCCCAGAGATTCTCTTAGCTCTGCCTGCCGAGAGCTGGATTAAAGGTGAGTGCCACCCCTGCCTGGCTCCAGATCCTGCTTTTAATGTGAGTGCTAAGGATCACACTCTCCTCCTCCGGTTTGCACTCCAAGAACTTTACCAGCTGAGACATCTCCCCAGAAACCCGCACACACTTTTTCTCTTTTGAACACGATTTTTATAGGATGTATTTGATGCAAAATGTCTCATATTATCATCTTACTGTTACTCAATTCTCTAATGTAGCTTCTTTTAGCTGTCTTGTTGGGAGTCTTTTTTCTGATAGCTCAACACTGCAGAAGCTATCACTGGCTATTTATCCTGAAAATTAATGGAGGTTTTGTGACTCACGTTTGGTTTTATTTTCATTTGTGGCGCTAAGGATGGAACCTGGGGCATGCTAGTCAAGCTTAGTACACTAAGCTATATCTCCAGCCTTCCATCAACTTTCAGAAGACCAGTAGCTCAGCCTGCTCCTATAACTCCTCAGGACCTGCTGCTCCTTACACCTCTGTTCAGTACAGAGGGCAGAGAGCTCTGCCTCCAGGAGGGCCCAGCTCACAGCATCTGGCTTCTCTCCCCAGGATATTGTTGCTACCATCCAAGTCTCCTATTCCAAGAAAAGGCTCTTCTTAAGCCTTGTGAATTTCCAGTATGTCTTATGGTTTGGGGGAGAGGGTGAGTGGACTCTGCAAATATGTCTTACCCCTATGGGGTCAAGCATGGTGCTAGGACCTAGGTAGGGGTCTGTGGACAGTTCAGTTGAGAACTTAGGAGTATCTGCAGGAAAGAAGAGACACCCCCTCCAGTCTGGGAATCAAGAGGAAGAAGCATCAGCATAAAAAAAGGGCATGGCTTGACCCGGGCAAAGGTTGGGTGGCTGGAAGACAAATACAGAGAGGGTCTAAAGGGTGGAAGCCTTGGGCATAAGAGAAGAGCACCGGGGCTGGAGAGATGGCTCAGCAGTTAAGAGCACCGTCTGCTCTTCCAGAGGACCCAGGTTTGAGTCCCAGCACCCACATGGCAGCTAACAACTGTCTGTAGTTCCAGTTCCAGGCAAACACCAAGGCAAATAAATAAATAAAAAGAGAGAAGAGCACCGAGAAGGGAGTTGTGGGTTGTAGCCCAAAGTAGGGCTAGAGTTCCAGCCCTTCCCCTCTTTTTGTGTGTGTGTGAATGGGTGCTAGGGATGAAGCTCAGGACCTTTCATTTGCTAGGCAAGGATTCTACTGATGAACTGTGCTTCAAGTCACTGTTTTTCTGAAACAGGATCTCACTGTATATCCCAAGCTGACCAGAAACTTGTGATCCTTATGCTCAGCCTCAAGAGTGCCAGGTTATGAGTATATGGTAGCATGTTTATCTAAGGTGGAATTGTTCTAATTTTCTATTTTATTCTCTTCTCTTATTTCAAGTTTAAACCAGAGACTACCTCCAACATGGCTGAAATAGGTAGTCTTAGAAGAAATAAATTCTGGAGTAGAGCAAGTCTGTAAAAGAAATTAGGCAATAGGACTCTCCTGGGTCTCTTGTATAACTTTTCTCTTGCTCTCTGCCAGAAGAAATATTGTTTTTGCAGAAATGAGACCAGTGTAGACTTAAATGAGAAGGCAAAGAAAAACTGGATAGGTAGCTTCTCCCTGGACACCAGTTTTCCTTCTGTGGAGTGGTATAACAACCCTAGCCTAGGAGAGACTTCTGGGAAGAAGCAGAGGGTCTGGGTTCAGATGCATTCTTATAGACACGTGAATGAGCACTTGTCAAAGCTTTGTAGTCATCTGCCTCATGGGTCACTGATGTAGAATATTATTTTAAGGTATGTTTGTAGTGGGATTATGTTGTTGCATTGTAAGTAGCTGTCCCACCTACTATTTCAATAAAAATGCTGATTGGCCGAAGGCAAACAGGAAGTATAGGTGAGGCTACCAGACTAAGAAAACTCTGGGAACAGGAAGAATAAGCAGAGATGCCACAGACAAGCCAGAGAGATGCCAGAAGACACAGAGGAAAGAAGTTGAAATGCTGCTGAGAAAAGATACAGAGCCACATGGCTGAACAAGATAGGAATTGTGGGTTAAGATAAAGGAGTTAGCAAGTTATATGCCTGGGCCATAGGTCAATCAATATACAATTAATATAAGTGTCTGTGTGTTTCTGTGGGACTGCCGGACTGCAGGACTGCCGATCTGCATGTCAGAACCTCAGGGCTAGGCTGGAAAGGCCAGGCCAGAAACATAATACTACATGTGTCACATTTGTTTATGTTGCATTTGTTCAATTCTGTGAAACTGTGTTAATTGTCTGTCTAAAACATGTGATGGTCTAATAAAGAGCTCAATGGCCAATAGTGAGGCAGGGGAGAGAAATAGGTGGGGTTGGCAGGCAGGGAGTTTAAATAGAAGGGGAAATCTGGGGGCGGGGTATCTAGGAGCCAGAGAACTCCAGGAGCCAGGCACCCAGCTACACAGTAAGCCATGAAGTACGAAACAAGGAAGGGTACACAGGAATAGAAAAGCAAAGGCCCAGAGGCAAAATGTAGACAAGATAATTTAAAGTTAAGAAAAGCTGGCTAGAGACAAGCTAAGCTAAGGCTGAGCATTTATAAATTAAGAGAAGCCTCTGAGTACCATTTACTTGGGAGCTGGATAGTGCTCCCCACAAGAGCCAAATAGCAAACAATTACAGGTCATTTTTGTTATGGGAAGAACACTCAGCACATGCCTCTGATTGACAGAGCTCCAGGTCCATCCAGAGTTTTCTATAATTGGTGACCACCAAAGTAAACACCCCCGAGGTCATGTCTCATAAATGTAGGCTCCAGGAAAGGATGGGGTGGGCGTCTGACTTTTCCTTGTTCCCATTTCTAGATTTCTCATTGCAGGGGCCTCCCCCAAACAGCCTGGTTCTCAAGTCAGTCGGGTGTTCCCAGTCTCTTCCCAGGTGGCAATGTGTGGCAATGGTGATCAGGTACACAGACCTCTGATTCAGAGCTTTGCCTCTACCACCTCACTGTTGAATAAACCCACTTTAGGAACCCAGGTTTCAGCCACTTTATTCTCAGTGCTTGGAAGGCAGAAGCAGGTAGATCTTCTTGGGTTCGAGATCAGCCTGGTCTACAAAATGGAGTCCAAGACAGCCAAAACTATATACCTTGCCTCAAAATAAAAATAAAAATAAAAATAAGAACATGGGTCTCTCAATGGCAACTAAATATGCCAGGAAAAAAATCCTGACAGCTGGAGGCATCCACTTAGTGAGAGTTCAGGACAAGCCTCAGTTTCCCTTCTAAAAATAAGATCATCAGATTTACTGATCCCCAGATTCCCTGTGAACCTTGACACTGTAGGATCTCTGTGCATATGTAGCCACTCCAATGGTACCATCCCACACAGGGGTGTGCGGGGACACTCTAAAGAGCCTGTCAGGAGCTTGCTCCCAACCACATAGGGATATTTAGTTAGCTGTACCTTCATCTTAAACATTTGCTTCATTTTAAATATCTACAAGTCTTTGGTGGGTCACAGAAAGGAGAGAAACTGATTGTGTGTCTTGGTCTCTCTCAGCCTCAGTTTCCCCCGTCACCATGATGATGGTAGAGTTGTAGGGAAACTGGGTATGATGGTGAAGGCCTGTAATGACATCTATTTGGGAGGCTGAAGCAGGAGGATTGCAAACCCCTGTCTGAGTTATGAAGCAAGTTCAAGCATTGCCTGGGCGACTTAGTAAGACC
>PVIH01015666.1:0-26727 GCA_004025045.1 Sigmodon hispidus | reverse complement strand
AGTTCCAGCAGGGTGGCTAAGAGAGGCTCACAGAACCATCAGTTCCAGCATTTCCCTCTGGGGCTGCCTAGGTGCTCTAACCTGGGCCTGGAGCTCCGCCCTGCTCTCCAAGAAGAGCTGGCCTGGCTCCCTCCCATGCCTAGGGCTGGAGGTGACACTGACAACCCTCATGAACAGCAAAGGCCTGGACTTTCTCGACATCATCAACCCGAGATCATCACTCCTGATATGAGTATGAAATCGTCCCTAGCCCCCATCTCTTGGACAGATAAGTCAGAGAGCTGATCGAGTTTGGTTTCTGTTGCTGTGATGAAACATTCTGGCCCAAATCAGCTCAGAGGAGAAGAGGCTTATTTCAGTTTACAGATTACAGTCCATCATCGTGGGAAGACAGGGCAGGAACCTGAGGAAGAAACCATGAAGAAATACTGCTTGCTGGGCTACTCAGACTCACGCCTAGGTAACTAACTGTCTTACATAGACCAGGACCACCCACCCAGGAAACGGTGATGCTCACACTGTGCTGGGCCAATTTACATTAATTGACAATCAAGACAGTCGTCCTCCTCCAACACACACAGGTCCAGACGTGTCCATATGCTAATCTGATCTATGCCATTCCCGATCGACATTTCTCTCAGATGACTCCACACTGTGTTCGCTAATACTAGACAGCAGCTCTCTCTCTCTCTCTCTCTCTCTCTCTCTCTCTCTCTCTCTCTCTCTCTCTCTCTCTCTCTCTCTCGGTAGCTCAGGACCCAACATAGCCTGTCCCTGTCTCCTGCAGGGCTTCCTGATGCTGCTTATGGACTTCAGCTTCCCAGAGAGCCTGCTGGTGGACCTGAAGAGCCTGAGCTCAGAGGCTGTAAGAATCGAGGCCAGTGGGGCTGGGATCAAAGGTCTGCACCCAGCTCCCAACAGAACAGGAACATCTGAATGCTGGCATCTCTTGCATGTGGCTCGGAGTAGGGGCAAGGGGATGGAGACTGGCTCCCTTTTGAATTCTTAAGGCCTGCTGCCGTTACATGCTCTGTCCGGGATCGGAGAATGTCCTTCTTAGGAAGAGGAACAAGGGGGCAGAGCGTGGGAGGGACACATCTTACCCATGTGCTGAGCCAAGCTGTGGCAATGCCCCTCTGGTAGGCGACCCTGTTCTCAGCCCTCCAGAGCCATCCTTTGTGGAATCTGTGGACATCACCCCCACCCTCTAGCGACTGCTTTTCTAGCTCACACAGTGAACATGCATCACCCAAAGTCATTGATTCAGACTGGGAGCCTGAGGGACACTCAGTAGCCAAGACATAAGGAGCAAGGCATATACTCCAATCTGAGTAGGAAAGGCAATGCGCTGGGGTTGTGAGTAGTTCAGAGACTGGCTGAGAGAATTCTACACTGACAGACTTGTCACAGTGATACCCTGGGTGTCACCCAAACAGCAGCGACCCCCACCTGAGATGTCATCAGGTGTCACAGAGGGAATACTCCATTCCAGCAGGTGTCCACTCCCCCTACGGGATACAAAGTCCTGATTGGCTAAGCCCGGGTGAAGTGCTCAAACACTGACTGACTTACTTTGATGGACAGCAGGCTTTCACACTAGGGAAGATCACAGCCAGGGTGGAAGCCATACCTGAACACACACCTTCATCTTCTAGTAGTCAGGGGCAGAGGTGTTGGGTTTTTGTGAGTAATTAAAGGGTCTCACCACGGGGTACCACACTAGAGTTTATTAACAGGGAAGCCGGGACATGGGAGAAGCAGAAGAGAAAGAGAGTTTGTCGGGCTCATTTTCATTAAGGAGGGCAGGAGGGCCTATGTTTACATAGCCACGCCTGGGGGCGTGACAGATGCTTGGCTCCGTCCCCTGTGATGTCCTGCTGCCCTGTGGGAGGTCTGCGGGGGGGGGGGGGGAAGGATCTGCAAGTACTATTGGGAATGCTTACAAGAGGGGCATTCCACATTATAAAGGCTGGGCAGGAACTTACTAAGCAGTCATATCGGAAAAGGTTCTAGAACAAGCCCAGACACGTGGGCTTCGGAAATGTGCATTCCCTAACTTGGCAACACAGTAATCATTTTGTTCACTGACTTCATCATTTTCATTGTGCTGTTTGCTCTGCAGAAGCCTACACACTGGCCCTACATCCCTGAGCACATGCACCCCACAGCCACGCCCTGGTCAGGGAAGAGGAATCTCCAATCCTAGTGTACTGCCTCCCCCTCAGCCAAGTATGATGGGTGGTGGTCTTTTGTTCCCCACCATCAAGCTCTCATCCCCTCCTCTGACCTGCTTCTGGCCTGAGTCCACATGGAGTATCTGACTCATCTCCTATGCCATGTGGTTTCCATGCCGCAAGGTGAGGGAGGCAGATAATTAAGAGGGTGGGAGAACCCAAGGTGTGTAGGGAGTATAAAGGCCTTGTAGAGATCTGGCTCCTCACAGAGGACGAAGATAACGCCTCTGAACAGGCAAAATCTATTCAACTTTAATGCAGAAGAGAAGGTCCACTGTGCAGACTTCTAGCCTCCCCGTCCTTCCCACCCCAGGCTCCAGCACTGAGGGGTTTTCCATCTCAGTCCCAGCATGCCTACTACACTGCCCAGTGGGACCACTACACTCACCCCTCGGAACACACATGTGACAGTACTGAGATGGGGAGCCTTTGAGAAGCAACTGGCTATTGAAGAGGGATTCATGCATTTTCCCAGAGACTTGGCTGAAGGATCGTGAACTCCTGGGCAATCAAGAATGGACTGGTGACTCCCAAAGCAGAGTGTTACAAAGCTCCATTTGGGCCTCTGGACCTGTTTTTATATATACTGGGAGTTGAAGCAGAGATGACACCTTCTTTAATGCCATAGTCTAAGACAGTGGTTCTCAACCTGTGGGTTGTGATCATCCAAAAACACATCTTCACAATGGTATTAGGAACTGCACCACTCAGTAGCAAATTACGATTGCAAAGGAACAATGAAATAATGTTATGGTTGGGGTCAGCACACCATGAGGAACTGTATTAAAGGGTCACAGCATTAGGAAGGTTGGGCACTACTGCTCTGAGACTTTCTAACCTCTAGAAAAGGCTATTAAGTTTACTGTGAGACAAGTATACTTGACTTTTTTAAAATGCTGTGTGTATGCATTCCTGGGTCTATGTGTTCATGTGTGTGCAGCTTACTAGGGGCTGGAGGAATGGCTCAGCCATGAAGAGCATTTGCTCATGCAGAGGGTCCAGGTTTGGCTCTAAGCATCTGCATGGCAGCTCACAGCTGTCTCTAATTCCAATTCCAGGGGACACAATGCCATCTTCTGGTCTCCAAGGGCACCAGGCATCCATGTGGCATACATACAGGCAAAATGCTTATACACATAAAATAAAAATAAATCTTAAAAAAGGAAAGAATGCACCAGCCCCAGATGCCTAATGAGAATTTCAGGCTTTTCAATGTTGCCCTCTAGGGCAGCGACACCAGTTAGAAACCACTTAGTGGACCAATACTTCTCCCTTAAGGGACCCCCAAAAACCTAAGGCCTTTTCTTAATGCCACAGAGCAAAAAACGAGAGAGCTAGATACTCAGGGCAGCCCCTCCCCTACCCAGAAATTCTTACACCACTAAGGGTGTCACTCTTGCAAACTCCACCCTAGCTGAGACCACAGAATGCATCCTTAAGACATAATGGAAAGTAGATGTAGCCCCGTATCTGTCTCTTTCATTGCAGAACAGGTCTCCAGGGGCGGGGGAGAGGGGGCACTTGGAGGTCACCAAAAGGTGCCAAGAGAGTATGTAGCAGGACTCATGGCAGAGCGGAAGCTTGTTAGAACAAGCAAATGGCCAGGCTCTCTCACAAACCTACTGCCCAACCCCACCCTCCACTCACAGGCCAGAAGCCTCTAAAGGGATTGTTAGCATGGGCTAGCCTCTAAAGATCAGGACAACCATGACCCAGGCCAGACTCTGGAAAACCGAATGGGTGGGATGTTTTTGCCAAACAAGGGACCCTTCCTTGGAGTGTGGGGATTCACTTGTCTTACAGTCACCCAAAGGATACTTATTTTACAAAATTGTTTATTTTATGTATAAGAGTGCACTATCTACATGTATGATTTTTATACCCAAAGAGGGCATCAGATTCCTAGAGATGGTTGTGAGATGCCTTGTGGGTGCTGGGAATTGAACTCAGGACTTCTGGAAGAGCAGTCAGTGCTCTTAATGGCTGAGCCATCTTTCAAACATCTCCCCTAGGAATACTTATTATTATTATTATTATTATTATTATTATTATTATTATTAACAAAGAAGTCACACTTTCTATCCTTGTATATCCTTATTCAATGTCCCTTCCCCCTCCTACCACATCAGGTCATTCTTTCTTCTCCACAACTCCCCATCCCCTCCCTGGGCAGGGAGCAGACAGTCCCATGGTCCCACTGACCCAATATTGCTTAGTTCAGTCTCCACTCCTAGCAGATCCAGTTTTCTCTCCCCTCCCTCAAGAGTGAGTCAGGTGTTCCTCTAGGGGGAGTGGGATCCAAGGAGTCAGTCCAAGGTGTTTCTGATCCCAAGCTGTTCAATGGTTGTGGTTTGCAGCTTGGGCATGTTTTGCTTTTTTCTTGTTTGTTTGTTTGTTTAGAGTCCACTAATGAGTGAGTACATCTCCTGCTTATCTTTCTGAGTTTGTGATACCTCGCTCAGGAGGATGTTCTCCAAATCCATCCATTTGCCTGCAAATTTTAGGATATCATTTTTTCTTACTACTGAGTAGTACTCCATTGTGTAGATGTACCACAGTTTGTTAATTCATTCTTCAGTTGAGGGACATCTAGGTTGTTTCCAGGTTCGTGCTATTACAAATAATGTTCCTATGAACATAGTTGAGCTAATGCCTTTGGAGTGTGACTGTGCATCTTTAGGGTATACACCCAGAAGTGGTATTGCTGGATCCTTGGGGAGATTGATTCTCAGTTTCCTGAGAAACTACCATACTGCATTCCAAAGTGGCTGAACAAGCTTACACTCCCACCAACAATGGAGGAGTGTTCCCCTTGCTCTGCATACTCTCCAGCATAGGCTGTCATCTGTGCCTTTTATCTTAGCCAATCTAACAGGTGTCAGGTGGTATCTCAAAGTTGTTTTGATTTGCATTTCTCTGATGGCTAAAGATGATGAACACTTTTTCAGGTACCTTTCAGCCATTCGTAATTCTTCTGCTGAGAATTCCCTTTTTAGTTCTGAACCCCATTTTTTGATTGGGTTATTCAAGGTTTTTGGCTCTAGATTCTTGAGCTCTTTACATACCTTAGAGATCAGTCCTCTGTCACTTGTAGGGTTGGTGAAAATCTTTTCCCATTCTGTAGGCTGTTGTTCTGTTCTATTGACAGTGTCCTTGGCTTTACAGAAGCTTCTTAGCTTCAAGAGATCCCACTTATTGATTGTTGGTCTTAGTGTCTGTGCCACTGGTGTTATATTTAGGAAGTGGTCGCCTGTGCCAATTCGTAGAAGTGTATTTCCCACTTTCCTTTCTATCAAGTTACTTTTATCTGTAAGTCCCCAGTAAACTGTATTCTGTCCAGGCCTGGGTCTGGTCATCTTTCTTCAGTCTCCTAGCACCTTGGGCCAGTTCTCACACCCAGGGACCCAGTTTTCCAAAGCAGATAACTATGTGAGCTTCACCAGAGAAAGCCCATATAATATACACATTGGCCAAACAAACCTGGTGTTGATGGAGGTCTCAGGTCATTGGATGGACTGTTGGGAAAAATCTTTTCCTGGGATGTGAAGATCTATCTGTTCCTCCTAAGGTCTCAACACAAACCAAAATAATGCTTCACCACAGTTCACCCTGGGGAACCAATGATTTTATTGGGGTTACTTACCAGAGCACTGGTGACCTCAGAGCAGCTGCACAGGAAAGTCTTCACCCAGCACGGATGATGGCATAGGGGAAACCTTCTAGTTCTCCCCAGTCTATGCTCTTGGCCCTTCTGAAGACCTCATGTGATTAGGGCAGAATGTCCTACAATATCTGGGTGGGGTGGCCAGAAACTCAGGAGAGAGTCCAATAACCCTCCCTGTGTCGTGCTCTCACAAAGATGGCAGCACTTTGGCTCACAGGGTAACGGCTTAGAACATAGCTGGAACAGGGAGAGCCTAGGAGAGCAGTTCTCTCAGAACCCTTCTTGGCAGGCCTGGTCCCACAACAGTGGGAAGGACACTTGGCTCAACATCCGGTCCGTCGCTGTGTGACACTTAGCTCTCACTGACCTCTCCTAGTGCCTAATGAGATGATAACCTCTGTCCTGCCCCTTCATGGGGCTTTGTGGGTTTAACAGTATCTAAACATGGCCTGCGCCTCTCTCTCTGGGTGACCGCTAATTGTCTGTGCCCACTGATACCCCCCTGTCAGCTCAGAAAGGTGTAGGTTCAAGAACATGCAAGGGTTGGAGAAATATGAACTGAGCCCCTCTGTTGGACTGTAATTCCTTTTACATATACAGCTGACACCTCACTACATACCACAGGTCGGAACTTCACCATCTGACAATAGGAAAGGGGGGCTGGCTAAAATCAAGGTGTTTGTTAGAGGTGAACCAGGTTGGGGGTGGGTGGGAATTGGGAGCCATACCCAGGTAATTACTACAGCAAAATAATGCCACCTACCTCTACCTATCAAAAACTTTCTACATTTCTGGCTTGGTCCTGGGGGGCGGGGGGAGTTAGAGGTCACAAGAATTCAAGACCCAGAGAAGAGAATAAAAGGGCTTCTTAAGAGTTTCAGATACAGGCTACATCTGCTGTAACATCTGTCCTCCATTCTCACGGACCAATGGGAAGGAGACAACTGCCACAAGACAGATGTCAGAGCTGAGCCTCAGGGAGTCAGGGGTTTTGGTCTAGGACAGTGGCTCTTAACCAATGGGTTAAGACCCCTTGAGGTTGACCGACCCTTTCACAGGGTTCTCATATTAGATACCTTGCATATCAGCTATTTATATTTGATTCGTAACAGTAGCAAAATAATTACAGTTATGGACCAGCAATGAAAATATGGTTGGCGGTGACTAGAACATGAGGACGGCAGCATGAGGAAGGTTGAGAAGCACTGGTCTAGGGCGACTGTAGCCAGCACGAACGAGGACTTGAGCCTGAGGGGTTGGGGTCATGGTTGTGCTCCTGTGTGGCATCCTTGCCTCTCCACTCCTTACCAGAGCACTCTGGGAGAGTCTCTTCATTGCGGAATGTCACAGAGATCCCCTCTATGGAAGACAGAGCCATCTTCAGGAGGAGCCTGGCCTCTTGCTGTGGGTTTTTCACAGCTCGCCTCCTCCCATGCCCCCGTCTCAGCTCTGTGCCCCAGCTTTCTTCTGTAAACTAACTAGGTAACCCTGGTGTCTTGTGCCTCCTCAAGGCCTGGCAGAAACACAGCTGGAGACCGTGCTTATGCAGATCGGGTCTCAGGTGAACATCTGTCATCCTGCACATCCTTCCAGCGCACTGGAGCACGGAGTCGGGACACCCAGGTCCACGAAGTTTTGCTCGGTGGCTCCTCCTGCCTTCCTCCTGTGGGTGGGTGGAGGAAAGTCTGGCTGTGCGGGTCCTGAGGCTCCCTGGCCCCACCCGCCGCTGGGCAGATGCCCACCTTACCCTGCCTTGTTGATAGGCGCAGAGGCATGCCCCCCCCCGCTGCGGCGGGTTCCGGGCACCCTCCCCGAGCGCTTCAGGGCTGGCACTTTGAATCCACGTGATTTCTCGGCAGCGGCGGCGGGTTTCATGAACAAGCGAACTGCGCTCAGCGGCCACTTTCAGTTTCGTGCAGAGCGCGGTGGAGCTGGTGCGGAGACGGTGAGTTTCTTGCCCAGATGGGGGCGCGGATGGAGATTATGGGTTCGGATTCTGCGCCCAGAGGGCGGGGGTGGGGGTGTGTGCCAGAGGTCAGATGTATGGACACATGGACAGATGTGCGGGTGGGCTCTGGCGGCTTAGCAAAATGCAGTCAGCCACTCTGCAGTTTGAGGGCCACAGATAGTGGCCAGTTGGGAGTGACTCAGTTTGGGGAATAAGCTATATGTCTGTGCGTCCTTTCTCCCGCACTAGGCATCCCCTGGAACTTTCCTTTCTTGCTTCTTTTTCAGCTTCCATTGCTTTTAGTAATAATCACAGAAGTCCCCGTTTGGTACACATGATTCTGAATTCTCAGCTAAAAACAAAACATACCCTTTCATTATACAAAGTTCTCCAATAGTCGCCAACTTCAAGTTTCTTGCCATCAGTTTTGTTTTGAAACATGCCAGATAGAGAATAGAAACACATATTTCAGAGTGTACAAAAATATGGGTATCTTTAAGAATACAAATATAGAATATCGTGTTTATGAAACGTTGACTATTCTTTGATGTCACTATCTCTATGTCTAATGGTCACTGAAACTCACCGGTCCCGAGGGTAGGCCTGGGAAGTCTTTTGTTCTTGGTTTCCCATATTGCCCTGTGGGTTTCAAACCATTTTCTCACTCAGAAAAGCTGGAACCTGGAGTTGCAGGAGTGGCCGGGGTGTGTGTGTGGGTATCTTGTGGAGCCCCTGGGCTTCAATACTGTTTGTATGCATTGTTGGGTTCTTCTGAAAAGGTGGTGTGGGGGGCTTTGTATATAAAGGATATTTTGAAAACTGACTTCCATGACTTGGAGAAAGGCCAGGGAATGGTAAAATGCGGAGCCATACCCGGAACTTTCTCTTTCCAGGTCACTTTCTTTCTCTCTAAGGGACAAGGGAACCTGGAAAGCCACCAGACTCTAGCTCAGTGGTAGGTCAGACCCTGTGTTAAGTCCTCAGCACCACAAAAATAATAATCAGGATCACTCCCATCAGAGAACACAGAAGGGTGACAGCTGGGTGTCCTGAAGTTCATAAGGCCCTGCTGGGTACTTCCTTCAGATCGGTCTCCAGAGTTTATGCCTTCATGCCCTGTCTCCAGAACCAACCCCCACCTGTCCTGGAGTGGGGACCTCCTGGGGTTCTCAGCACTGTGCCTATGCTGGATAACCATGAGCTAACGATTACATCTCTTGGAAGCTTGATTTCTCATCTATAACACAGGCATAATGTATAGTTCATGGCTTAGGCAACACTGCAGTCTACTTGGCCTAAGGTCCTGTCTGCCCTGAAGGCTCCATTGACCTGCTGTCAGAGACTGAGTGATCAGGCCCACTTAGCACTTGGATGGGAAAGTCCCGGACTAGCTGGAGAGTAGCAGGGCCTGGCCATTGTCTTTGTACCCCAGTATACCTCCCTTTCTTCTCTGAAGAGAATCCATTAAATTTCATATGTGGTGTCCCCCTAAGGAAGACACAAAATCCTGACCTCCACTGCCTCTGAAAGTGACCTTATTTAGACATAAGATGGGTGCAGACAGTTAAGATGAGCTTGTAGGGTGGGCCCAGTATGACTGCTGCCTAGTAACAGAGGAGATTGGTGTGTCAAAACAGACACCTTGGGGCGGCAGCCATGTTTGGGAGGCAAAGACTGCAACCACAAGCTGAGAAATGTCCAAAATTCCAGCAACTGCCCCAGTTGGAAGAAGAAGGGCTCCTTTTCTACTTCGGGCAGAGGGGCTCTGCCCACTCCTGGGTGCAGACTTCTAGGTTGCAGGCAGCAGAGAGCAAAGCACTGCTGTTTCTTTCAGTTCTTGACCGGCTAGCATCCATCAACTCGACATCTCTCCTTACCACCTGCCCAGAATCAGGCCGAGGAAGTGCAAACACTCAAGACGCTTTAGGGGAGGGGTGTGGCTTAGAAGCCAAAAGCTTGCCTGGCTTGCAGAAGACGTGGGTTCTATTCTGAAGACAAGCAAACACCTCTCTGTAGATGTTCTCCAGGTACAAAGCATGGTCTCTCTTCACCAGATCTGTTTCTGTGAGTGTAATTGATAGCCTAAAACCTGTTTGGCTGGAACTAATTCCAGAAGAAACATAACATGGAATCAAATCAGAATAGATCCTATTGGTTCCTGTACTAGAGGCACAGAGAACGGAATCTCTCTGGCCTTTACAGGCCCTCAGGGAATCCTGTATAAAACAGGCAGAAGCGAGAAGCAGATGTGATTCTTTAACTAGCAGGTCCGCTTCAGTGTCTAGGTTCCTGAAAGCTGGTAGAGTTCATGTGGCCCCCATTCTTCTCTTACATTGTGTGGATCTCAGAGATGGGTTTAGGAGGCTCAGTTTTTCTGGCCACCTGTGACTGTAGACTCTACCTCCTCTCTGTCATTTTTGTCTGGACACTCATTTCTCTGGATTGGGAGACCAGAGAAAACCTGATTTAACTGGTTCTTCCTGTTGAAGCTTGACTAAACATCCTGGCTGTTGGCTTCCAATAACTCCTCTGTAACTCCTCCCAGGGACCATTTTCCACAAGGGCTTTGACCACCCTCTGTCTGCCACCAATGACTTGGTGAAAAAGAATTTCATGGAGCTAATATGCAGATGCCCTCCAGAATTATGTTTTTCCATGTGTGTATTTATAATTTAATGGGTTCAGATACTTTCTAAAAATAAAATCTCATTTGTTAAATTAAATAATATGGATGGCATTAAAACAAAACAAATCCCAGCCGTGGTGACACCCAGTACTTGGGAGGCAGAGGCAGGAGGTTTATGAGAGTCGGGGCCAGCCTGACCTATGCAGTGAGGCCCTGTCTTCAATTTTTTAATTAAGCAGTTTAACTTAATCAAGTAATTAATACATTTATATAGTAAAAAAAAAAATCCAGTCATCCAGATACTTTCTCTGAAGACAACCAGTAACATCGGGTTTCTGTCTCTTCATCCACATTCTAACTAGGCCTTTACAGACAAGGATATCCAGGGTTTTCCCTGCAGTCAGTCTCACTAAATAGACTTTAGATTATAGACAAATACACAGACAGGTACATATGTGCTTTCATACCCATTTATACATGGATACATATGTACTCATGATGAGAGCATACTGTATAAAGTGTGCACAAGTTTTTTTATTCAATGAAATAATCTATTTTCCCTATATATATTTATTATTGTGTTGCTGCACAGGGCCTTGGGCATAGCAAGTGAATAATTTCCCATTGAGTCATGTTTCCAGCCCTCTTTATGGATACACCTATTCATACAAATCTATCCTGTACTTTGACCATATCTATATAATACATGCATAAAATAATATGTATATTATTATATTACATCTATATGAAAATCCAGAATCCACAAATGACAGAAAACATTCACTAGTTGTCTTTTTTAGTCTGTTTTGTGTTCACTTAGTCTGGTGATCTCCAGTTTGGTCTATTTTCTTGCAAACACCGTCATTTATTTTTCTTTATTGGTGAACAAAATACTACTTTGTATGTGTATGTGTGTGTGTCATATTTCTTTTGTTCTATTGACAGAACACCCCAGAGTAATTCCAAAACTTGCGTACTGTGAAGTGCCACACTGAACAGGAATATGCATCTCTGGGGCATATGGGTTTGGAGTCCTTCAGGTATACAGGAAGTGCCACAGCTGAATCAGATGATAATTCTATTTTTAGGTTTGTTTGGTGGTTTGTTTGTTTGTTTTTTAAAGTGCCTCTGTATTAATTTATATGCTGGCTAAACTAATTTACATTCCTGGTAACTGTATATATACATATATATATACATATGCTCATATATATATATTCCTTTATTCCTGAATCCTCAACATCACTTGATGTTTTTGAATGATAGCCATTCTGATTGGGTAAGATGAGATTCATTGTTGTTTCCATTTGAATCCTGATGGCTAAGGAATTGAACATTTTTGAATGCCCATCAGTCTTTTGTACTTCAGTGTCTGGAACTGTGCTCATTTCCTTAGCCTATTTAGTGATCGTGTCATTTGGTTTTCTAGTATTTAGTTTTCTGAGTTCTTTATATATCTTATCTATTAATCAGCTGCCACAAGCACAGGCGAGAAAGCTTATCTCCTGTTCTGTCAGGAGTTTTGTTTGTTTATTTTACTTAATTGTTTCTTTGGTTGCATGGCAGCTTTACCATTTTGTACTATTTTCCAGTTCCTAGTGTTGGTTCCCATGCTATCAGAATACTTTTCAGAAACTCTTTGCCTAAAGCTGTACTTTGAAGTGTTTAGTTTTTGTTTTCTCTAGTCATTACAGAGTTCAGATGTTACACAAATTTTATCTGCTATTATAATAAAAACCCAGAGTCAGATATTGGGGTAAATGCTTAAAGATCAGAGAAACAGAGGAACAAGCCACTAGAGAAACTTCTCACCACTCCTGAATCCTCAGACAGAAAGGGGAGGATCCTGTCTCCATGAATCCTCAGACTGAATGCCTCTGAGTCCTCAGCTGAAAAGGGAGAGGGTGACTCCTGTCTCTTCCAGCCTTGTATTCCTTTCTCTGCCCAGCCATATCACTTCCTGTTTCAACCTTCCTAATGCTGGGATTAAAGGTGTGTAATCCCAAATGCTGGGATTAAAGGTGTGAGCCACCACTGCCTGACTCTTTTTCTCCTTTAGACTGGATTAGTCTCATGTAGCCTAGTGTGGCCTTGATCTCACAGAGATCCAGACAGATCTCTGCCTCTGCCTCCTGGGAATGCTAAGATTAAAGGTATATGTGTCACTACCTGACCCCTATAGCAAACTCTGGCTGGCTCTGTCCTCTGATCTTTAGGCAATCGTTATTTGCTACACAATATATCATCACACTCAGGTCTTATGTTAAAGTCTTTGTTCCAATTTTCATTGATTTCTGTGCAAGGAAAAAGATAACTATTCAATTTCATTCTTCTCTATGTAGATAGATATCGAGCACCATTTGGTCAATAGTCTATTTTTCAATTCTAACATATGTTTATGGTATATATGTACTTCCAAAATTTTATAATTTTTTTAGTTCTGTGAAGAATATTAGCAGAATTTTGGCAAGAATTGTTTTGGATCTATAGATTACTCTTTAGTAATATAGCCATTTTTCAATATTAATTCTACAGATTCATGAATATAGGAAGTTTTTTCCATATCCTAGTATATTTGATTTCTTTCTTTGGTATTTTAAAAATGTCATTGTAGAAGTCTTCATTCCTCTGTCTTGGTTAGATTTATTCTAAAGTTCCATTTTTTTTTAATTTTTATTTATTTATTTATTTATTTATTTATTATGCATACAGTTTTACAGAAGAGGGCGCCAGACCTCATCATAGATGGTTGTGAGTCACCATGTGGTTTTGCTGGGAATTGAACTCAGGACCTCTGGAAGAACAGTCAGTGCTCTTAACCTCTGAGCCATCTCTCCAGCCCCAGTTCCATTTTTTAAAGCTATGGTGAATGGGATTTAAAAGAAATTTCTTTCTCAACATGCCTATTATTGGATACAAAGTCCGCTGACTTCTGTGGCATTTCCATCCTGCCACTTTGCCAAGTATTTATCAGTTCTAAGAGCTTTCTGGTGCCTTCTGTGGGGCTCTTAAGCGTGAGATCATGACATCTTCAAACGGAGATAGTTTTACTTTCATATTTGCATCCTTTTCTCTCTCTTGTCTTACCGTTCTAGCTAAGACTTCTAGTTCTATGTAGATTAAGAGTGAAGAAATTAGACTTCTTTATCCTGTTTCTGGTTTAGCAGAAATATTTTGGATTTGTTATAGAATGTTGGCTGTAGGTTTTCATATGTAGCCTTTATTAGTTGAGATATGTTCCTTTTATTCCTAATTTCTACATTTTTTATCATGAAGAGATGTTGGATCTGTTAAAGGCCTTTTCTGTATGTATTAATAAAATCCTGCAATTTCTGTCCTTGAGACTATGGCTGTATTGTATTTATTAAGCCATCACTGCTTGAGTGAAGACAACTTGATCATTAATTGTGGTGAATGTGCTTTTTGGTGTGTTGCTAACTTTAATTTGCTAGTATTTGCTGAGAATTTTTGCACCTATGTTCATTACAGAGATAAGCCCATAATTTCCCTTTTTGTTCTGTGTAGTGAAAGTTTTTTTTTACTCTATTGGAGGAACCACCACTCAGCTCCCAAAAAGCACACAAAGGAGATTTATTTATGAATGCCTAGACTTAGCTTGGATTGTTTCTAGCCAGCCTTTTTAAAATTATCCCATCTATCTTTTGCTTCTTGGCTTTTATTTTTCTCTATTTCTATATATCTTCTTTATTTCTACTCCGTGACTTGCTGTGCAGCTGGGTGGCTGAACCCCCTTTTCTTGCTCCTCAATCTCTTCTTCCCAGATTTCTCCTCCTTTTTATTCTCTCTGCCCACCAATCCCACCTATTCTTTCTCCTCCTTGCTATTGGCCAGTAAGCTCTTTATTAGACCAATCAGGTGTTCTATACAGGCAAAGTAACACAGCTTCACAGAGTTAAACAAATGCAACATAAAAAGAATGCAGCACATCTTTGTATCACTAAACAAATGTTCCACAACATAAACAAATGTAACACATCTTAAAATAATACAACAGTTCTGTGTTTGTATTGGTTTGGTATCTAAGTACTACTGGCTTTTGGTTTTATAGTTTGAGACAGGATCTAAGGTCTCTGTTGTTTGTTTTGTTTGGGATTTGAGAAGTGAACCTAGGTCTTTGTCCATGCTAGGCAAATTCTCTGCCACTGATCTACACACAACCTAGCCTCTGCATGTTTTGTTTATTTGTTTTGGGGTGTGTGTGTTGATACTGGGTTTTGAACATAAGTTTGAAAATATTTTTCGCCTTGTTTTATAGAGTATTTTGAGGAGTGCTGATGTTTGTTCTTCTTTAAAAATATGGTAGACTCTAGCAGTAAATATCTCTGAGTCTGTGGAATTTTTTTTCAGTTGATCAACTTTTCAAAAATATATTATTTCATATTTGCTTTGTGTGCTTAATTTTTAATGATTCTTTGGTAGACAGAATCTTGTTGTTGTTATAATTTGTGTGTATGTGTGTGCTCAACAGGATGCTCTTGGGATCCAGAAGAGGGCATCAGACCTCTTAGAGCTAGAGTTTCAGGCAGTTGTGAGACACTCCACAGGGTGCTGGGAACTGAACCCAAGTGCTCTGGAAGAGTGCTAAGGGCTTTTGCCCCCTGAGCCACCTCTCCAGTCCCTAATCCACTTTTCTAACATGGTTTATTCTTTGCCATGGTCTCATGAACATGTTTACTTCCCTCTGTGTGTACAGGATTTCTTCAGGTGTCTTCTGTGGTACTTGTACAGTGTTCATATGTCCCTTTAATGTTTATTATACAAGGTTTCCTTTTTATTTCTCCATCAATTTTGAAGTTTAATTTTGCAGTCTATAATAGTCTGGGTTGGTAGTAATTGCCCTGCAAAGCTTGAACTGTGGCTTTCCATGTCCGATGGCTTTTAGAGCTTCTGTTCAGAAATGTGCTGTTATTCTGGTGGTTTGCCTTTTCATATGCTTGATGATGCTCTCTATAGTTTTCAATGTTTGGTTTGGTTTTGCTCTTTACACTCACTATTTTAATACTATGCTGTGGGGAGCTTTCTCTACCTGAATGACCATCTAGTTTCCTAGATTTCCTGCTTTCACTTTCTTGGGCATATTTTCTTTTTTTAAAAAAAGTCTTTATAGTAATCGTGTGTGCATATGGTGCATACCGTAGCCTGTGTGTGGAGGAAAGAGGACAGCTTTGTGGGATTGGTTCTTTCCTCCCCTGTGAAGTGGGTTTTGAGGATTACACCCTGTTCATCAGACTTGCACAGCAAGTGCCTCTCAGCCGTCGGACTGGCTTTCTTTTCTTTTAAAATATTTTTATTAGCATATAGTAATTATACATGATAATGAGTTTTTATTGAGACATTACCTGCTATGCACACATTATTCTTTATCTCCTTTCTATCCATTATCACTTTTTCCCCAATTAGCTCTTCTGTGTGTGTGTGTGTGTGTGGAGAGAGAGAGAGAGAGAGAGAGAGAGAGAGAGAGAGAGAGAGAGAGAGACCCAGTAAGTTTCAATAGGGTGGTTTACAGGAGCATGTGAGGGTTTATATACACAGCACTTATCATTGACTTTGCCTCTGAAGAAAATATCTTCCCCCCCCCCATCTGCCATTAACTCGGGGTGGGGCCCCATCAACACTCCTCCACCCCTACTTCCTCTGACTCTCACATTCGTTCTGTCCTTTTACAACACTCTCTACGCCTTCCAGTACAAGTGCAGATGGGCCATTCATGGCCAGGCATCGAACATCGTTTATTCTAGTGCTTTGACCTGTGAGTCTCTGAAGTCACCACTGACCACTGTAAGCGGACAGCAGCATTAATTTGATTGTGGTCTTTCATCTGGGCTCTTGCACTCCTACCCCAGCTTCTAGAATGTTCAGTTTTTGTGAGCGTATTTCCTCTAGTCTTGGCTTGTGAATCTAACTTTTTAATTACTGAAAGACCTGAGGAAGTTTGTATTTGGGAGAAAGGCTAGAAATCACCTTCTCAGGAGGGATATTTGTAACATTTGGGAGAGGAGAGGCAAGAAACTGTGAATCATGGTGACTGGAATATGAAAGAAGGAGACAAAGCCACTGGCAAAAATAAGAAGCTGGGAGTGTTGTGGTCCAGTCACAAGGCCCCCAAGATCACCAGAGACTCGAACGCTCCGAAATGCAAAAGCGAGGTTTATTGAAAAGTTAGGAGTCGCACTACTGACACAGGCGTGACAGTGGCCAGAGGAGGTGCTGCCCCTTTGCAAGCTGGGCTTTAAAGACAAAAAAAATCACAAGGTTAGGCAAGAATCACAAGGTTATAAAAAAATCACAAGGTTATTAATTTTAGCCAGTTGTTTGCCAAGCCCTTTCTTTGACTACCTCCTGGGTGGGGTCTTTCCTTGCTATCTCTGGGCCTGAGACATTCCATGGATAATTAACTGTTATCAGCCCCTAAACTACCTTTCCTGTCTGAGCTTTGTTCCTGTGCAGACTTCAGGCTTGTCTAGAAGCTGAGAGCTTTTGCTCAAAAAATGGAGGTGTTCTTCTAGTTCTTCGTTTCCCCCTTTTTCATGGGCCTCGTAAACCCGGTCATGGGTTTTAGACAGTTAGTTCTGGCTCATAAGTGTCTCTCTTCAGGAGGGGAAGAGGGGAGAAGAGAATGAGATGTATTGTTCAAAGTCTGCTTTTGTGTTCATAACTGCTTCTGCTGTGTCAATTTTTTGCATGTAATTTTACAGAGGAGCAATATGGCTGAGCAGACACACACACACACACACACACACACACACACACACACACACTCGTTCTGGAGTCCTGTACAGTCTCCTAAGAGTGGTGGTGCCACTGGCAGCTTGGTGGCCCTGAGGCACCAAGTACATTTCTCCCTCTCAGAAAAGGCAGATGCACCTTGCTGACATCCAGGCATAGAAGACGTGCTTGCTGTGAACATTCCTGGCAGTCAGAGCCCCACTCAGATGCTGGATTAACTTCCTCAGGCTCATTCTCAAGGTAGACTCCTCAAGGGAGAGGTTGGCCTTTATTTCTAAAATGTTAGAAGCCATGTTGCTAAATCCTGAAGATTCCATCAATTGAGCAGCCCAGAAGCCCATCTCATGGGCAAAGGATGGAGGCAACCCCACTCTCATCAGCATTAGTGGTCGGGGTCTTGTGCTGGGAAAGAAATCACTGGCTGTTTTATGTCCTTTCTCTGAGGTAGACAGGTCAAAGATCCTCTATCTGAGGACTCATCCAGGAGGTGTCTACTCACGGAGATCAGGAGACTCAGGGATGAGGCTTTGGATTAAATTTAAAAAAAAAAAAATTGAAAAGGGAAAAAAAAGTTCCCCTTTCAGTTCCTACGTCCCGAACCCTTATTAGTCATGGAGAAACTTCTCAGCCAGGTGCCAGGAGTCTGTGAAGCAATACATTCATTAGTATTTGCCTGATCACAAGGGTGGCCAGACCTCACAGGTCAGAGATCGGATCAGCAGCAACACCCACTTCAATTGCATAGTCATATTTGGTTCGTTTCTAAGGGGTTCTTTTATGGAAATATTTCAGTTCTTGACAAATAGTATTTTTAAAAAATAAAGCTAAAGGTGAGATAGTTTCCAGAGCTTTGAGAGGTGGTGCTCTGGTTGTCATGTAAAGTAGTCTGTATATGACAAATGGGTTAAAAAAAAAATCTAGGAAATTGCACACATCCTTGAAGGGCGGGCTGTGGGGAACATTCTGCTGTTTATTTCTGCAATTCATAGAACTTTCCAAGTGACTGAGACTATGCCTGTAAGCAGAAAATAATATAAATGGGCTTAAACAATCATTTAGTTACATGGTAGCAACCTTATTGTGGATGTCTGGGTTGTTCAAACATGGCTACAGGAAACTCCTTAGCCCAGAAATCAGATGACCGAGTTGATTTGAACTATTGTGACAAGGTTCCATAGTCCGAGTGGTTTTATATGCCACAAAAATGTATTTATCACTGTCCAAGAGGCTAAAGTCTGAGGTTGTGATGCCAAGACCGTGTGTTTCAGGAGTCCTTTTTCTGGGCTGCAGACTGCCAACTTATTTTCTTACGCTTGTATGATAGAACGACTATAGTAGAGCATGCTGGGCATTTCAGTAAGGAACAAGCCCTACTCCTCAGGGCCCCTTGAGAACTAATTGCCTCATCAACATCTACCCCCAAACTATTGGGGTCTAAGGATTCAACATATGACTGGGGGGCGCAGACAGAAATTCTGGGTTTGTAGTCCCATATGCTCCAGCCATTTGGTGCTGTCTTGCTTTCTGCCAAGTTGAGTGGAGAGGTCCAAGAATGGACATGTGCCTAGATGTTAAAGTGAGTAAGTGATCCTGTAGATGAACCTCACCTGGGAACTGACTTTTTTTTTTTTTCTCACATCTGAACTCTTCCTTGTTCCCTGTCTAGCCTCCAACCGCAGACTGGATTCTTCCGGTCAAGCTGACTCCCCACCTTGGGAGCTAAGGAGGGAATTTCCAAATTTTAGTTTCATTTTTATTTGTGTGTGGCATTCTGGGACCTGCCTGCAGGTTATAATTTGACAGGACTACCTTGTGGGGATTCAAGGTGTGAAAGACAACAGGCTAAGGTGAGCATCTCCCTGGGAGACACCCTTGGTCTTTATGTGAACATAGCTGCCCACATGACCTTCCAGTCGCTAAGGCCTTTGGAGCTTCACAGAAGGTTGGCATAACCAGAACTTGGATTGCTGGAGGAACAATGTTAGAGGTAGGGACAAAGAGCCAGTCTCGTCCCACCAGGAGTGGAGAACTGGTACCATCATGGTCTGGCATAATGGTCCCCAAATATGTCATTGTATCAGCCACCCAGGGACTTTCCACTGTTTGAGCTCCACCTTTGAGACTGTACTGCTTTATAGGTCACTCCACCCCCATGTAATTCAAATGTGCAGACAAGTGCAGGCCTCCAGTCTGGAGGGACCAGGGAGAGGGCTACCTTCCTGGCTAGCTACTGTATCAGCCAGGCTGGACACAGCACCCTGGTCCCAAAGGAAGCTTCATCTGATCCCCTAGTGGTGTCCCCGAGAAGGAGGCAGCCCAGTGACATGTGCTGAGCCGGGAATCAGATCCCCATGGCTGTAATGATGGAAATGGTAGATTGCAGCCCAGGCCTGAGGTGATGCAGAACCTCTCTCTAGATGGCAACCATTATCCAGAGCATTGTGAGGTGAGAAATTTCCCTTGCTTACAGCTCTGAGGCTCAAGCCTGAGAGGCTTCCTTCTTTGGGGATGGGGTGTCCACTCCTCTTTCTGTAAAGTACTGTGACTATACAGTTTACCTACAGGGCTTTTTTAGTAGGTTGATTTAGGGGTTTGGGTTTTATTCAAATAAAGTATTACCACATAGCTCAGGTTGTTCTTCCTCCCTCCCTCCCTCCCTCCCTCCCTCCCTCCCAGCCCCTAAGGACTGAACCCAAGGCCTCATACATACTAGCCAAACACACAATGGCAGCTACATTTCCAACCCTGACTTCAAACTTGTTTTTTTCTGCCTGGGGTCCCTTGCCTGGCTTGAGGTAACTTTTTTCTTTCTTTTTCTTTTTTTTAAGTTTTTTTTTTTTCTCATACCATTGCCCCCCCCCCACACACACACACATTATCATTACCCTACCAAAGTGTATGGATTAAAGATGTTTATTACCGATTCTTCTAGTTTCTGTAGATAAAAGGGGAATGGTCGCTGGCACATCCCAGGCACCCTTCACCACAGGGACCAGGAAGTGGGGAGGGCCTTGTGGACCAGGCCTGGCCTCATTTTGCCAACAATGCCCTCCCCTCTTAGGACCTCATTTTCCTATCTGCACCTCACAGCCAGGGCCCTTCCAGCTCTGTCACCCTCTTTGATTCTCCAGTGTCCAGCAGCATTAGCCACCTTTGGGGAAAGCAAATTCTTTACTTTTTGTGAGCTGAGCTGGATGTGAAGGGTTCTGAGGGGACTGGGGGTGTCTGGGGCTTGAGTTCATGTCAGGGTCTCCAGAGCCTGACTTGTCTACCTAGTCTTGAGAAACTAACCCCAGCAACATTTACTCTGCTGAGATACTTTGGTCCAAGTGATTATAGCCATGACTAGAAGTGGCTTTCTGGTAACCCCAGGTCCACATTCTTCCTGTCCCTGAGATTAGCATTTGATGGCCTTTTATTTCTACCCTCCTCACAGCCTATTCCTATGTCCTCTTTCTAGCACCACAGGATGAGAGCTTCTCATCTTGACCCTCTCAGCTTGCCCTTAGCAGAAAGAAGGAAGGTGGAAATACCCTTAATCAGATGAGGACACAAGCTTCTGTGTTTCCCAACCCGAGCTCATGCACTCTTACACAAGCCTGGGGCCTGGCTCAAGAGAGAAGCCAGTGGAATGGCAGCCAGCCGTCTGAGATGGAGACCTAGCCCCACTTACATCCTTTGGCCCAGCACTGGGCTGGGGGTGGGGACACAGTAGGCAGTAACAGCAATGGTAGCAATAAGAATAGTTAGCAGGGGCAATGATTCCCACACAGCAGGTACCATGTCAAATTAGACATGCCTCACAGCAGCCTGACCAAAGGCCTAGGATTGTCACCCAGTGATAGATACCACTGCCCACACCCGCCACACCCTGCTGATGGCCTTGCCTCACTAGACAGACCTGATGCCTGTCTAGTAACTGTAGAAACAGTAACTGAAATGGAAATCCATGAGCTTGTGTCACCCACACCCTGATACAGAGTGAGGCTTTCTCCCAAATCAGTCTTTTGCCTAGCGTCTGGGACTACTCCATCCCGTTTACCTTACTCCTTAATAAACAGCTTTCATAAGGATCTACCTTAGGGTCTTCTTCTAGGAGTCTGGCCTAGATCATCCCTCGATTTGCAGAATAAGACAATGAGACTCTAAGAAACTGAGTAACCCATGAGGTCTCACAGCTAGTGTCTACCAGACAGAAGTCCAGGCCAGTATCAGATGACAAATTGTATACTGTAATATATATAATCAAAATAATAATTGAAAGATTATTTTTATATACAGAAGAAATGGCAAGGACAACCACAATGAGAAAAGGACACAGGAAAGCAAACTACATTAAATGTGAATGCTTGAAGAGATTCAGACTTAACAAGAGCCAGATGTGGGCACACCCGTGAGGCACACCGGTGAAGCACACCTGTGATCTCAGACTAGGGGACTGAGGTAGGAGGAATTTCAGTGTGAGGATAGCCTGGACTTCGGAATTGCCTCAAACAAAACAACAAAAAACTAACCAAATAAAAGAAAGAGCAAAATTTCAAGAAAATATCACATGTAACTGTGTACTAATACTAATTTAAATATCTTACAAATGAGCAATTATTTTAAAAACAGAAATTGCTAGACATTAAAAATCAGTGGAAGACAACTGTACTATGAGAGACATTTTAAACATTTGTGTATTTATTTTATTGTGTGTATATATGTGTGTCTGAGAGGGGCATACTTATCCTAATAAGAGGGTGCTGAACCAGCAGACACTGGGGTTACAGGTGATTGTGAGCCACCTACAGTGGGTGTTGAGTGGGTCCCTCTGGAAGAGTGACCAGTGCTCTTAACCACTAAGCCATCTCTCCAGCCCCACAATGAGAAACATTTTAAAGTTATCAAGTTGGCTTTTGAAAGTGTGTTTATAACCCAAGTAAGTACTCAGGAGGCCAAGGCAAGATCAGCACGAGGCTAAGGAGATCCTTGGTGGTGCCAAGTTTAGGCAAAGGCTGTAGAGAAGGCCAGATTCTGGAATGTACTTGGATAATTAAGCCATGTGGGCTGTGAGGCTTGCTGATTCTCTGAACTAGGAGCATGGTGGGCTTGTCTAGAGAGGTGAGCATGAGCCTAGTCCAGCACCTGGAAATATTAAAGGCATATTGTGATCCCATATAAGGCATCACAACAATTGTGAGGATTCTGTTCATTTGTTGGTAGGACACCAGGGCTAATCTTATAACTTAGCTATTTGTATAGTGTTTCAATAAACACAGATGTGCACCTGTCTCTATGCTGTGCTGATGATTGTCCTTTGAATATATGCATGGGAGTGGTATCAGTTCCATGCTGATTACATGGTATATATCACTCTATACTCCCACAGCAGGGTAATCAGCATCCCTGTCCCCGCTGTACTCCTGCCTGTTTTTCTGATAGCCCTTCTGACCAGGACCAGAGAGAATCTCAGTGTAGGTGGGTTTTTTTTAAGGTTTATTTATTTTTATGTGCACTGAGGTTTTGCCTGCGAGTATGTCTCCTTGAAGTTTCCCATATCCTCTGATGCTGGAATTACAGATAGTTGTGAGCTGCCATGTGGATGATGGGAATTGAGCCTGTGTCTTCTAGAAGAACAACTGATATCTTAACCACTGAGCCATCTTTTCAGCCCTCAGTGTAGGTTTTTTGTTTTGTTCTGTCCTTTTGTTCATGTTTTTCAAGTAAAAGTTTCTCTGTGTAATAGTCCTGGGTGTTCTGGAACTTGCTCTGTAGGCTGGCCTCAAACTCACAGAGATCTACTTGCCTCTGCCTCCCAGTGCTGGGTTTAAAGGTGTAGCTTTAATTATCATCTCTTTGCTGGTTAAGGATGCTGAACAAGTTTTCACATGTTTGTTGGCCATCTGAACTTCATCTCTGGTTAAAGAACATAATAGACTCAAAATAAATAATCTTTAGGAGAAATAAATAACTTTAAATGGAGTATTGAGAATTAAAAGAGGTGAGACCAGAGGATATTTACCTGGTGTTCAGCAAATATTCACCATATTGTTTGTTCACATTTGCCAACATCATTTCCAGTGAAAATGTAGCATCATTCATCTCTCTCTCTCTCTCTCTCTCTCTCTCTCTCTCTCTCTCTCTCTCTCTCTGTCTCTCTCTCTCACACACACACAAGTATAGTATTTTTCAATAGGTTTGAATTATTTTTTATTTAAATATTTATTCCTAGTCTGTCCCAATTTTTATCACCATCATTGCCTCATTATTTATTTTAAGATTTCAGTTTTTAGGGACCTTTCCTTTTTAATAAGCATCACCAACCATTACCATTGTTTCTCTTCTTTATGCATTGAGGAGATGGATATTTAACTTTTGTTTCTGTTTTGAACTGTTGTTCGTTTCTTGTCCTAGAACTCAATCTGTAGACCAGGCTGTACTCGAACTCACAAAGATCCACCTGCTTCTGTTTCATGAGTGCTCGAATTAAAGGGGTCAACCACCTCTGGCCCATATCCTAGTTTTTTAAAAGTTTATTATATGATTTTAAAATCAAGATGTGCATACTGAAATGGCAACAGGGTGGTGGAGGGAGGCTGGAAAAAATGCCTCAGTGGTTTAGGGCTCTTTCTGTTCTTCCAGAGGATCTGGATTTGGTTTCCAGCACCCACATAGTATCTCACAACAGCCTGTAACTCTATTCCAGGGAATCTTATGGCCTCTTCTCACCTCCATGGCTTTCTGCATGTATGTGGCAAACTGACACACACAGACACATAAAATTAAATAAAACAAAGTAAAATAAATGATGCAGAGTGACCCAAAGAATACATTGTAAGCCAGACAAGGTGGTGCAGGCCTGTCATCCCAGGTCCTGGGCAGTTCAAAGTCACCCTAAACTACACAGTGTTAGAGGCTAGCCTGTGCTGCATGTCTTAAAACAAAGAAGAATACAACATAATAAAAGGCGTCCTCCCCCCGGTGTCCCTCAGGTCCCATCTTCGGATGTAATTTGTCACTAGTTTCTGTGTAGTCATCCAGAGTTGTTGTCCATGTATACAAACACATTCATAAAATACCGTTGTTGGGTTTGATTTGCATGCCTGTAATCCCAGCACTTGGGAGGTAGAAGGGCACAGTGAATTCAAAACGTATCTGTACTACATAGCAAGTTCCAGGCAACCTGAGTTATTTAGGAGATTCTATTTCAAATGTAATCAATTAGTCAATGGGCAAAGTTTTTTCCTTCCAAATTTTTAAATTAAATATAATTACATCATTTTCCCCTCTCTTCTCTTCCTAAGCTCTCCCAAATACTCACCCCCTCACAAACACATTTACTTCCTCTCAAATTCATGGCCTCAATGAAAGTGGTGATACCTACCTTTAATCCCAGCATTTGGGAGGCAAAGGCAGACAGACCTCTGTGAGTCTGAGACCAGTCTGATCTTTAATAAAAAACAAAAAAGAAATTCATACCTTTTAAAAAATATTATTATTGCACATATATGCATGAATATATGAATATAACCTGTTGAGTTTATTTAGTGTTACTTGTATGTATATAATTTCAGGGCTGACCATCTGATATTGGATAGCCAGCTGTGGGGCTCATCCCTAATTCTCTCTTCTTAGTTAGAGTTTCTATAGCTGTGTGAAGACACCATGACCACAGCAACTCTTATACAAGAATGCATTTAATTGGGGCTGGCTTACGGTTCAGAGGTGCAGTCCATATGGTCATGATGTGGAAGCATGGCGGAATGCAGGCAGACATGGTGCTGGAGAGGCAGCTGAGAGTTCTACATCTGGATCCATAGGCAGCAGGAAGAGAGAGTAACAACGGGCCTGACTTGAGCATTTAACACCGTAAAACCCACCCCCAGTGACACATTTACTCAAGTAAGGCAACACCTACTCCAACAAGGTGACTATTCCTTGTCTCTGTCCAAGTCCTGCTGCTATGTGCTAAGGATAGTTCAGACATTTTGCAGGACAGCCCTACTGCCCCCTAATAAGTGTAAGTCACTACTGACATTTTAATTTTTTTCTACCACACGCTCTAGTGTATTTCACAGTGACTGTGCCACAAACCAGATACTAAGTGGAAGGGCATTTGGCTATCCATGTTGCTGAGTTCCTGTTCTGGTTTGGATTCCTTCATAAGCAAATCTGAAGATAACATAGCTCACTCACTTAGGAGGTGGTCCCAGCAAGCACTCTGGGGACAGGAAATGGAGACAGGGGAGGTCAGGCATCTCAGAGGTTTGTCACTGAGCAAATTCACACTATGGGTCATGGGGAGCCTGCCTAATGAGGAGGGAACTGGGTGTTTACACATCAACTCTCAGATCCCTTAGCTAAGGAAACAAATTAAATCCTTGGCCTCCAGCTGAGGCACATGTATAGGTAGTCAGATGTGAACCAAGTACCTGAAGGTGAAGCTGGGGAATTGGGGAACTGGGAGGGGGCCAAGGGGCTTTTATGATGTTTTAAAAAAAAAGACTCACCCATCATTGGAAGATAGGCAAATTTATTTCTCAGCCATCCACTTCAAAGTATCACTAACCTCTGGGGCCTGTGACCATGTGACCAGAGGAGCATGGTAATATACATGTAATAATTTCCAGAGCTTCTCCCTGGAGCACTTTTAATAGGCCTCTATCCACAAACATAAAGCACCCATGTGTTTGTTTTCCCCAAATACGATCACTGTTTGTCCTTGGCTGTATCCGCAGTGGGGTTGACAGTTCTTTCCATGTCTTATTTGAGCCATTGTTCCATCAGGAAAATCAGTTGATTCTCATATATGACACCTTTTCCAGAGTGTTGCTTTCATTTTATTGTTGCCTCCTCCCCCCCAATAGAAAATTCGTGGATGATATAGAATGTTTCATTGTAACACATCTATTTGTATACATTTTCTTTTCATTAACTTTATTGTGGTGTGGAACACTTAAGTATGAAAGTGAGTAGTCCTGGCCTGAACATTAAGGGACCAGTTTTGTGTGGGCTATATTTTCATATCTCTTCTAGACCTAGGAATGGCATACCATGGTTTATGGTAAACTTCTAAACTAGTTTCCAAAGTTGCAGTATCATTTCTGCCAGCCATATATGAGAGCTCCAGTTCCTCCAAATTCATATCAACAGGGTCCACCTCTTTCCTTACAGCCAGCCTATATGGGTGTGAAATGCTGTGTTTGTGAACTCCAAGAAATTTTTTAATTAATTAATTTATTTATTTACTATTAGAGAGAAAGCATGTGTATGCTCCCGCATGGTATGTGGAATGTATGGTGTGTGTATTTGGTATGTGTGGTGTGTGTGTGTGTGGTTTGTGTATGTGGTGTATGTGGGGTGTGTGTGTTTTGTGTGTGTGGTGTGTATGTGTGGTGGTGTGAGTATGGTATGTGGGGTGTGTGTGTGTGTGTGTGGTGTGTATGTGTGGTGGTGTGAGTATGGTATGTGGGGTGTATGTGTGTGTGGTGTGTATGTGTGGTGGTGTGAGTATGGTATGTGGGGT